>JAODLC010000036.1:994464-1008556 GCA_026781145.1 Hippopotamyrus pictus | reverse complement strand
GTGTGTGTGTGTGTGTGTGTGTGTGTGTGTGTGTGTGTGTGTGTGTGTGTGTGTGTGTGAGAGAGAGAGAGAGAGATATATAGTAAGCAATTAAAGAAAAGCTATGGATTTAAAAGAAAGACAAGTGTATTAAAGCAATCCATAAAGATAGAGCCCATAGTATTTGTCTGGTTAGTCAGCCTAATTCGTGAGTCTGATGGCATTAATGACTCCTTTTATATGGCAGGATCTGCTCATGGGTGGGGTCAGAGGAGGGTTTAGGGCCGGGGGAGGGAAACCTGATTTTTAACCTACCACACTGTTTTTGTTCATTTATTATAATAATGACTATAGAAGCCATCCTCAGTTTTCAGGTTGATTTTCTATCTTTGTCAAAGCAGCATGTTAGGACAACAGCTAAGCTATATTTCAGTCCTGCAGTGTAACAGACATGCTGGATGACCCCAGAACCTTGTTCATTTTAATACACACAAGGATATTTCAATGTAATTGATATTAGTAATAATCAAGCACAAAAAGTATTCCCTTCTTGAAACTGTATCTAAGATTTCTGCACATAACTTTTAAGTAAACACTGTATTTACATAACACTTCACACACACATACAAGCACATTGCAACAAACTGAGCTGATTTGACCTCAACGAAATGTCATTGCAAATAAACAGATATTTTGTTCCATTTTGGTTGCACAGTTGTCTTATTCCTTGTCTGTTAATCAAGTAGTGTTTGCAGCTATTTTAATAACCACACCGTACAAGTTGTTGCTAATGGTAGTAAATCCTTTGTACAAAATATGAACCTTTCTGGAGCAACTACAAAGCATTTCTGGTCACACAATCAAAGGATTTACAAAATAATTTTTTTTTTCTGTCCCACTTTAATTAAGGGAAACAATGTAGCCATTCTGCAACATTTCTCCTTAAAAATTCACGCATAAAGTTGTACGTAAAACATAACACATTTTATAACATTTGTTTTGTCTAATCATTTAATCCATTTTTCCAGAGAAGGGGTTAATTTGTTTTAGAAATGTTTTTGACGATAGCCGAAAAGTTAGTAAATGGACACAAAAAGGCCACTTCAGTGCTTTTATGCTGTCGTTAATGTACTTTTTGTTTGTTCGTACAGAGACTGCGCATCTGGAGAGTTTGTGAAGCACCCTTGGCAGTGACCCGGGTCATGTGACCTGTGTCTGTGCCACCAATGCGGCAATCTTCAGGTGACTGGAGCTCGAAAGTGCCGGTACTTTTTGAACAGAATAAAAGTGCGACTTGCATGACGTGGTATAAGGGGTCATCACTCATCCAGGGAGGGGACTAAAAGTGTAACAGATGAGGATCATGTATTATATGCAAAGGCTTGCAGATATAGATTTTTTTCCTGCTCATTTTAAAGATCAGTATTTGAAGGATGATAATGATACATTTGATTTTAAAATATGGGCTACAGTGTGAAACCAATTTTAAATAATAAAAATATTGTTAGGGGTATATCTTGTAGGTTTAGAATAAATGTGAAGTTGCCCAAGATTTTAGGATGTTGGCATATGGGAAACTAGGAAGCAACAGATGCCGAAACAAAAACAAGCAATCAAACAGAGAAGCGACTTTACATTTGTGGCCATTTTTATTTTTCGAATACGGGATGCGCAAACTTCCAAATATCAATTGTCTGTGTCTAAATCAGTGTTGTTCAACCTTGGGGTCGCCTGGAATTCAAATGGGGTCCCCTGAAATATCTAGTAATTGATAAAGAAAATTACTGATAAAAAATATTTTTTCAACTAATTATTATTCATTTTAAAAATATTATAAAAACACCACATACAATCTTAACTGTATTCTTTCATGTTCATAAATATCAATAAATATTAGAGATGCACCGATCCGGACCTATTTGACGGATCGGTTATCGGCCACGATCCACGTCCTATACTTATTTAGTTTTTGGCAATCTCTAAAAAGAGCTCCTATTTCGTGTTAAATCTATTTGTGCGAACAATAGCACGATAGCTCTCTCATTATACATGAGTTTTTTTGCGGCATTCAAATCGAACGCTATCGCTGCCCCTCAGTCTTTTTTGCTACTCAGTGCATGGTGAGTACACTGTGACGTCATGCGCATACCCTTCGCAGTACGAGGAGCGTAAGATAAGACGACGGTCTAGGAGTATTTTACGCTTTTAACAGAAACCAGTAGCACAGCGATTTGCAGTATTTGTAAAATAAAGTTTTGAGAGGTGGGAATAGCGTTTAATGGACAATCCCACTTAACAAAGAGCACGCAACTGCGAAACAAAAAAGCAATGGATGATTTGGGAGTCACTAACCTGGACTGTCTTGCAAACTCACTGCAGCTTGTGATACAATAGGGCTGCCATCGCAACAAAGTGTAACTGAGCTGACGCCAATGGGAGAAAAAATGTGTTAAAATTTTAAGCATGCGCCGCTTGTGTATACTCGTTTTGAAGATATTCATACTGAACTGCAAATGCCTCAAAAACGCTTAAAACGATGTACAAACGAGGTGGAACAGTACGTTATGTATGTTTGTAGTAGCCTAATTAAATATTTTTTGTCATACGTTTTTCCATCTGTAATTTTATATATTTAAAAAATTAATATAAACTATTACAAAGTAAAAAGAGCTCTTGTATCGGAATCTGTATCGGTATCGGCAGTTGTGTATTGGAATCGGATCGGAACTGAAAAAATGTGGATCGGTCCATCCCTAATAAATATTAATAAGTTCAAATAAAATGATTGCGATCACCTACAGCCTTGTAATGACAAGCTCGCCTAACTGTATATGGGATCAGGGAAAATAAAATGTGACTTTGTGCACTAATCTGGCTTCTCTGTATTTGCAACACGGTGTAACAAACATGATCAAAAACTAATTCTAGAAAAAAAAAATGTCAATTGGGTAGCCAGAAATTTGTGATGCCAAAATGGGGTCACAGGCCAAAAAAGGTTGGGAATCACTGGTCTAAATAAAGCTGCATTTAAACCAGGGCTGGGAAATGCCACATTAATGCATTGCTTTAATTTTTAAATCATATAAAACATGTTGTATGTCCAGCATATGATGTTAAACTGCATCTGGCCCTGCAAGCGGCCCTCCAACTTGCTGGGAAAAATGTGCATGTTGGTAGCGGGATTCACACTTCAGGCACCATAAACATTTTACAGACAGCTCCAAGACAAGGGACAGGACTCTGTCTCTGCTCTCCACAGAAGGAGCTCCGCTGCAGCCGCCCACAGGAAGGCAGCACGCAACAAGGGATGAGGAAAACCTCCATCCCCGGAAGAGTTGAAACCACCAGAGAGCCAATGGGGTCTGGCCTGTTGGGGATGGGAACTGGTGTGATACCGAGGCTTCACCCACTGCATGGCAGGTCCAGGGTTCTAATTTGAGGCAGCCGGTTCAGCTAGAGACGTGGAACGTCTCGACTCCAACAGGATCGGCTGGTTACGGCTGATCCTTCAGCTGGGATGTTGGACATCTCTAGGTTCACAGTTCGTGGAGTTGATCCTCTGATTAGCTCACTGAGATTCCATGAATGGTGAACCAGCTGGGGGTGGAGAAGGTCGCAGGCAGTTGGTGAAACAGCTGGGGGTGGAGAAGGCCGTAGGCATCTGTGTTGTCCGGGGAGAACTTCTCTAGGCTGGTGGTGAGGCTGTTGCAAGTTAACTTTGCTGGTATTTGCGAGACGTCATTCTAGCTGCCTGGAAAATGGTACTACTTGTCCCCATCTGGTAAGGGAAGGGTGACAACACTGCTCTCAGTGCCGGGCAGGGTCCTTGCTAGGGTCATCCTGAACAAGGTCCGTCATCACTTGCTCGCATACCAGTACCTGGAGCACCGTCTAGTTTTACGGAAATGCAAATGTTGGAAGGGTTTCTTTTAGCCTTTGTTGATTTTCGTGAAGTGTTCGACATCCTGAGACTTCATGTGAATAGCTTGCTCCCACTCTGGTCAAAGAGCCAGAGGTTCAGCGTAGGGCTACAAGAATGATTCCTGGTCTTAGAGGAATGTCTTATGAGGAGAGGTTAGCTCAGCTGAATCTGTTTAGCCTTGAGCAAAGGAGAGTAAGGGGGGACATGATCCAGGTATATAAGATTCTAACGGGTCTCGATGCTGTTCAGCCAAATGGCTACTTTAATATTAGTTTAAATACTAGAACTTGTGGCCATAGGTGGAAATTAGTGGGAGAACATGTTAAACTGAATTTGAGAAAACACTTCTTTACACAGCGTGTAGTTAGAGTATGGAATAGTCTTCCTGTTAGTGTAGCGCAAGCTAAAACCCTGGGTTCCTTTAAATCAGAGCTAGATTAGATTTTAACGACTATTAGTTAAGTTCTCCCCAAGAGAGCCGAATGGCCTCCTCTTGTTTGTAAATTTCTTATGTTCTTATGTCAGTGCTTGTATGGACTAGGTGTTGGGCAGAGTCGTGGGGTCCAGCAGCTGCGGGGCATCTGTTTACTGATCTTGACTTTGCTGACATTTCTCTGATCTTCACACAGTCTATGGAGGCTCTGATCTCGAGAAACTGAGTGAGGAGTCCGAGTGTCTGGGGTTGTGAGATCCATGTCTTAAATGACCTCTTCAGCACAGCCATCAGCAGTGTGTCTGTCCGCGGAGAGAGTTTCGACCTTGTCAAGAGGTTCACTTACCTCGGTGGTGACGTCCAGGTCTCTGGTGACTTTTCCTGTGAAGTCAGAATACTGATTGGGAGAGCATGAGGGGTCATGAGGTGACGGGGAAGGGGTGCGTGACGCCCCAATATCTGTGTAAGAGGACATAAAGTCCAGGTGCTCTCGGTTTTGCTGTATGGCTGCAAGATATGGATGATATCCAGTGACCTGAAATGACAACTGGACTCCTTTGGTACTGTCTCTCTTCAGATGTTCCTTGACTTTGAGTCCTGAATGAGGCACATCCCCTGTATTGTGTGGGAGTGTCAGTTACGGCACTACGGTCATGTGGGCCATTCACTGAGGGAGATCCAGCTCGCAGGATCCTCATTGCTGGGGACCCGAGTGGCTGGACGAAGCCGAGGGGACACCCAGGTAACACCTGGCTGTGGTAGATAGATGGGCACTTCAGAAGGTTAGGATTGGACCACCCATCTGAATCGATAGTGAAGACAATGAAGTTGTACAATTTGAGTCTCAAATTTAGAGAAAGTAAATGCTGCAGTAATGAGTTTGTGACAATGACTCCTATACTCCACTTTTATTTAATTCTACATTAATTTGGGGATTCAAAAGTATGAATATGATTAATCACAGATATCTGAGTATTTTAAAATATATTTTTTTAAAATTTTTATCGATTCAGACAATTGAAACAGAAGCTACAGAAAAGGCTAATTTACACTGGATTTTCTTCGAGATTTTATACTGTGTGAGATATTTTGGGATAAACTGGCTACTTTACGAAAGTAAACTATAGTTCTCTTTGCTATAGTTCTTAATTTGTGTACAAATATATGCAAATGATCTGTACAGCAAGTTTTCCAGGAATGTACTGTAATCTGATTTAAGTTTAAGGATTGAATGTATTATTATGGGATAGGGGCAGTACCTGTCACAACCAGAAGAGGGAAGTAGATAACCAATTTGGAGATTTTAGTTGCCCGCAATCCATCCATCATACTCATCTGCCCTGTGGAGGCTTAGGGGCATTAACCTAATGAAATGAGTTAATCTCCAGAATTAAGTTTAGGATATAATTGTGATGTGCTGACAATTTTAAAATTCCAAGACATCTGTGTTTAATGTTAACTAAATTATGCTAAGTCACCTATATCTGTCTCTCTCTGCCATGTCTGTACATGGGCAATGACATTTTTTTTGATACCTGGGTGATCTCATTTCACCTTGTTAAAACGCTTCCCTTAATGGGGCCAGTAAACGCTTTGAGCCCCTCCGCTTCTTCTGCGAGTTCCTCTTACACCCACATTTGTAGTTTCTACCAAAATACTGCTAATTTTAGTCTTCAAAGAAAGTGATAGCAGGAGACTGCATAGCAGCCCCCCGGAAAATGGTGAAGCCTCACTCCAGTGGAGTGGTTAGACGCTCCTCAGGCCAGCAGAGGGCCTCTTATTGTGATGCTACAGGAAGCTGCAGGAAGCCACAGCCTGCAGTTAAAGGAAAGGGAAACCACAGCTTTTTCTCTCTAACTTTTTCTTATCTAACAAGATGAAATGCATGTACATATTTAATCAGTTAACAATGATCAGTAACCCTTAGCTGCTAAGCATTGTAGTATAAACTGGATTCTGCTTTTAAAAGATCCTACTAATATAACAATTATACAATGTAGCTACCAAATCAATTACTAGATTTACAATGTAAATATTGCAAATACTGTGCCCTGCGATGGGCTGGCCCCCCGTCCAGGGTTGTTCCCTGCCTCGTGCCCGTTGCTTCCGGGATTGGCTCCGGACCCCCCGCGACCCATTACGGATTGATGGATGGATGGATATTGTAAATACAGAGCTAAACTGCCACTAAAATCTCACGGTTCACTTCCTCATTGGCATTCATTTCTGTCTGCTCATTTCCCAACTTTGCATAAAATGATGACAGATTCATAAAAGCACTAGGCGTGGTGATCCTAGGCACGACGCTCATTGCGCCACACGCGTCTGGCGACCGGCTCCACACTGTCATCCTTTTGTTTTCTGCGTGCTTCCTCTTGTGCCGAAGTTAAACCAGCCGTGTTCTCATTCCTCTCCATTATTTTTGTTAAGCAGCCCTTAGCTGCTCTGAAAAAACATTATACATTGATCTTTAAAAACAATTAAATGAATCTTCTTTATTTGCTGGATAACCTCTGCATTGTTTGATAGTTTATTCGACACGATTATACTGTGCCTCTGCTGTGATGTACAGTCTTTTTAAATATGGCAGCCCTTCCTGTTCCGGAAGAGACCATGTAACCCTCGGTGAAGCATATGCTGACATATGAGTATATAGATTTTTCGTAGATGGTTAAAACTGTAACTTCAAAGACGCATCTGCTTAAATATCATGGTGTAATGCTGTTCTGCTGCTGTGTCGGCACATTTCTTGTACTGTACTGTAGCTGTGTGCAGGTGAGTGTTCCAGGCAGGTGAGCATCATGCCAATGTGTGGTGCTGTCTAAATACCCGTCTAAAGGCCTTTCTAAATACCCGTCTAAAGACCTGTCTTTTGCTTGTTTACTGGCATTATAAGAAATTGCCCCGTAATCTGGGCTTCTTTACACGTATACAGTATGGCAGTAATGCTGTCACCAGTTGTCATATTCGTCACTTTACATGAATTTTCAGGACATTTTCTGCTGCATACAGTTGTTCATTTGTTCATTTTACAGCTATTAGTTAAGTTCTCCCCAAACGAGCTTGATGGGCCGAATGGTCCCCTCTCGTTTGTAAATTTCTTATGTTCTTAATTCAGAACCCGATATGCAGTTTAAAGAGAACCGGTGCCATCTCACTTTTCCATAATCAAATGTATCAATAATAAGAATAGCTGAAACAATAGCGGTGCAAATTGTATTACAGTTCACCATCGACATGGAAAATAATTCACGGAACAGATGTAGAATATCAGGTATGGTTACTGAGTGTCAAATTTGTAAAACTCTATAAAATTATATATCACTAGAGCTCTGTGCTTCTATCATTTTTTCCACGCCTGTGCACATGCTGGATCTTATCTATTTATGGTGGCGCCACCAATTTCAGCCTTGATTACAGCTCTGATTCTCTTCTATCGCACGACTACTGTGCGACAAAAGGGCTTTTTGCACCATGCAAAGCCAAACAAGTAAAAAGTGAGCTACATCTACCACTACACGGCAGGCTAATGAAGGCTTCCTTACGCTTCCCCCTGATCCCAGCGCGCTGCTTCTGTCCCCGATATCACACAACACGCTCCATGGAAATCCGCCTTGCCGCTGAATCCCCAGAGTGAACCACAGCTTCTTCTTGGTGTATACGATACTACAGAGCTTTGAAGATCACTTTGGGGACCCTGTGTCGCAGGGGTGGACTTGCAGGCGGGGCGGGGCCGCTGCCCTGGGGCCCGGACTCCCCAGAGGGCCTCGAGGGCCCTTGATGACTGCAATTGTTCCATGTAGGTGAAACATTCATGAGGATTTAGACGCTGATGTCAGGTATATGACGTTACTTTTATGTTATTATGTATTTGCTATTTTTGTATCTCTCATTTTCATGTATACAGTCTCATTGTGGTGGGAGGCATAAATCAAACACAAATTTGTACTTAAAACAAATTTGAAATGTAATAGTTTAATGTTTTGTAGTCAAACTGTTGTCGAGGCGTGAAAAGCATGTTTGTGTAATTTGCTAACTACTGCAGTGCATGATGGGTACAATATTTGGAGGCTACTTACATTTCGTCATCTGCAGCTGCTGCACCTGGCGCGGGCAGGCCCTAGGTGTGAATTTGGAAGGGGGGGGGCACGGTCCATTTTCCCTCCAGGGCCCAGGGTACAGCCCTTCCAGTACTGCTGTGTAGCCTCTTGTTTGGCTGCTGCCTATGAAAACAGAATTAAATCTGTGTACCAGGTTGTCAGAACCATTTTCATGACTGTGGGGATGTCTGCTTAGCAGATCAGATTCATCAAATTGAATTAGATACATTAATTATGCAATTATAAATGAATGATTCACAATTTGCTTACACTCATACCATCTACACAGCAAGTATCCGGTTGTACTGAACAGCCACAGTCTTTTGTGTCACTGAAAGGGACTTAAAAATCGCCTGGGTACAAACATATTTTGTACAGTTTCTCTACTAACATACCTACCACTTTTCTGCCAACATAAATACGATACATTGATATAAATATCTGTAACCAGGATGGGATTCCCTAGTTGGTGCAAAACCCTGATTGGTTTATAGAGCTATATAACCTGTTTCAATAAGTTGTCTAGAAATGCAGTGGTCACATTTGTATCGAAACACTTTCCACAATATTAGCGAATTAGAGTCCTTTCTACTCTCGGTAGAATTTTCCCATTACGGTATCACCTTTTTAGTATTTTAGCAATGCGACGCAGAGTCGACGTAGTTTGGGAGTCAGTACTTTAAAAGCTCTTTCTTTCCACTATAAGTGACCCCAAAACCTGGCAGGAGCCGTTTTTGCAATAGGGTCTCCCTGCAAAACCAAATGGCACTGGCTCCACCATAATTACTGTATTACAGTGCTGCCAGACTTACGGTTATGCCAGTGATCACACGTCCTTCCTCCAGTCAGCTGCATGTCTGGCCTGCTGACCCTTCATCCAGCAGTCTACCTTGCACTGTGTCGTTTAAACATTCATCCATCTATCCATCCATCCCATCGTCCATTTCTCTCACCCGAAACAGTTTATATCACACTGTGAGTTGGTCAAATCAAGATGTCATTGAGATGCCCTTCCCCTGTATTAAAAGACCGTAACCAAAACATGCAAAGCAAGTAAAGGATTTTAAAAGCTACAGTGAATCACCAAATTGCAATTTACTCGCAAGAAAAAAGCTTGGGAAAAAAACTATGGTCGTTATTGTTTTATCGTGCTGGGTAAATGCAAGTGTTACATCTAAATTGGCCTTTTTAATACGCACTCTAAATGGAAGATGATTATGGTTCTTCGTGTGCTGTGCTGCCTTTCGTCTGAATTCAAGTACAAACGGGGCGAAAGGAAAACAAAATGAGATGAGGGACGGAAACTTCTGTGGTTTGCTTTTCAGACAGGAAACCATTTTGTTTTCTACCAGCCCTTCTAGAAGCATGCTGTGAGGATGCAGGCGCAGTGAAGAACTGCCAAAATACCCACCCTACCTGCATGGACAGACCGGTTACGGTGCTGAATAGCAAAGCCTCAGGTAACGGCTTTTATGGTTGAATACATATTACGCTCTTTTTATATTATATGTTGTTATGCGTTATTCTTCACTCAAATTTTAAGATGGTGGGCAGTTTCGTAAAAATGATTAGAACAGGAAAAGGCAGCCTTGATTATGACTGTAATTCTGCTCATTCTTCAGTAGCTGTGGCTTTTTATTAAATTCAATTTAGTGTTGTGGGTTCTGTTAAATGTATCATTAAATGCAATTTTGTATCAATATACGTAATATATTGTATACGTATTAGATAAACCCAAATTTATCATAAAATGAAACTTTTTATTCAGTAAGTGGTGTCATTAATAAAATTCAAGCAGGATGTTAATTTGCGTTTATATTTAGTTATTATTAGTGTTTTACATTCTTATTTTATATTTTTGTTATTTCTGTTTTGATGTATGCTGGGCTTAGCTAATTTCCAAGGCTGTATGGATAAAACACAAAGTTAATTCATGGGTTTAAATGTTTACTACTTAAATACTTTCCTATGCAAAATACAAAAGTTACTGGAAAGAGATTTTATATGAAATCAAAAGCAAAAATACCATGCATCCTATTTTTGGTTGGGGGTTTCCATATTTAAAAATAGCAATATTATCAATTCAATTAACTTTGGTATATGTATAATGACACACCACATTGTGGCAATTTATATAGTGCTAAAATAATGAAGTCGGCACTTTATCTAACTGTGTATGTAAGTGAAAAACCGTTTTAATGTCATGAAGTTCCATGTTAACTATGCTGGGTAAGTACCTTGGGGTCAGACATGCGGAAGCCACGTCATAGTGGGGGGAGGGTACCGCTTGTGTATTGTGTGTAACGAGAAGTCCCGTCATAGGGCTGAAATGATAGTCATAGGGCTGAAATGAAGTCATATACTGCCTACGAAAGTAAACATCATCGGAGTGCAGGAATGACACGCCCTTTACTGCAAGGAGACTCTTCAAACAGCTGGAATGAGAGCAGGTTGTTTTGTTTTTTTTTTACATTGGTAAAAATCGCAATGCTGAAATGTCAGTAGCTGCATAAAATGCACAGCCCAAAGTCCCCTCATAGTCCTGAAATAACTGTTTCACCATTGATACAATCCTGAACAACAGGACTGTATTCTGTGTGCATGAACGTCCCCATAGTGCTGGAATGACAGTTTAAGTATACAACTAGAATCAAGATAGCACTGAAATGACACTCACTGTATACGGTGCACAGCCATAATCATAATCAGAGTACTGAAATGACACTAATTGTTTATTGTGTGCGTTCATAATTATCATCATAGCACTGTAATGAGACTGATTGTATACTGTGTTTAACCATAATCATCATTATAGTGCTGGACTCACACTGATTATATACAGTGTCGACAGACTACTAATACTGGAGGAAGAAAAATCTTTTGTTAGATGCACCATATAGATATACAAGTCTATTTGTAGTTTAATCGTACTGACCAAAAACAACGTTGAGCTGCCTTTCCTAGCACACATTAAGGAATAGGATTAGATACTGATAGCTATTTATTTTGCTTACACCAACTTAATCAGTCTTATTGCAATTTTAAAGGCCTGAGACATGATTTGGGTGTATTAGGATGCATACAGTATGAGAATGTTCTAAAAGTGTACCCCTTCCGTAACCCTACAGGAATTAACTTCAACAAAGTTTTACAATCATGAAGTTTTTTTTGGTCCTTCATCAGTTATTTAGGGGGCGTCACATTGATGACTCTCACATGGAAGTAAGTGAAGAAGAAACTGCTCCGCTGGTCAACCGGGAGAGGATGGACAGCCACAGGTCAAGCTCTGGACTTGGGCTGCAAGTCCATCTGTACTTCAGCCCAGCTCAGAAGGATGAAATAACCTTCTGCATAGCCTCAGGACAGATATCTGCGGAGGAGATCTGCACTATCGCTGCTAAAGAGTGTGGTAAGCTTGGCAATGGCTGGAAATTTCGTAAAATTAACTGACCCATTTAGAACTAATGAAGTATAAGCCAGTACAGAAAATGTTATCGAAAGCTCAGCAAAACTATGAATGTGTAAATTCCTCATCATAGTTCATACAATCCTAAGTTTTCACTTCGTTTCCTTGCATTCTTTTCCTTTGAAAAAAATAAATGATTTACAAACTAATCAAAGACACAAGCAAAAGTGTTTCTTTAAAAAAAACTTATTAGAATTTATTTAACAATATTTCAGAATTAATTGAATGAAGTATGCATAGTATGTCTGAAACATAATGACAGTATGAGAGGTAAAAAGAAATATAAGTGTGAAATACAGACATCCCATCTCCCTGGAGTCTCCTGCAAATTGACAGCAGCTCCCTGAAACCCGCAAATAATACACAATGTCCTGGAAGTCTGTCATTCCACTGTTCAGCAGTGGTAAAATTAGCTGGCAAGAAGTTATACTGCTGAAATCAATATCCCTAAGGTGGAATAATTGGATGATGCCTGTCTTTCATGCATGTCCTGCCTCTTGTCTTTGTTCCACAGGAATCTTGCCCGTGTACCACAGTTTGTTTGCCTTGGCTTCTGAAGATCTCTCATACTGGTTCCCACCTTGCCATGTTTTTAATTTGGATGAATACTTAAACCTCACCGTTCACTACCGAGTCAGGTCAGGCTGTCAGTTCCCTTGAAAGCACAGGATTATCTAGAATTGGCGTTTGTCAGGATCTGAAGTAGCTCTGTCATGTTGTGTTTTATGTTATATAAATAAACAGTCACACTATATATACACAATACTGTGCAAAAGTCGTAAGCCAACAGAAAATATTTCAAAGTTATTTATCTGGTCAGTAAGGGTACATCTGCTCAAAATAAAAACACAGTTTAACACAGAAAAATACCACTTCATTTCTCAAATCTCTCCACAGGGAAACTTGACGTATTTGTTATATTTTACCACCAGCTCACTTGATAAATTAAATTGATGAGATATTAATTTGCCATACATGGTAATGCTAAAAGTCAAGCTGATATACACTGGGTGTATTGGGTGGTTACTGCAGATAGAACTTGTCTTCACTGTATATGTTTAAGTATATTTAAGCATTTTTATAATTCAGGTGTCTTGCACTATTTCTTTGTACAGCAAATTGAAAAAAATGAATGGAGTTATAGTGACCATGGTAATCTGTGGTAAACAGGAAACTGAAAGTGGGCTGTAATGATTTTTGACAGACTTCCTAATGCTGCATTGTGCACTGTACATCTGCGATTTCACAGGTTCTTTTTCTCAAACTGGTTTGGACAGGGAAGCAGGAAAACGTATCGTTACGGTCTGCCAAGAAGCCGCATCAGCGCTGTGCTGGACTACAGTGTCATCGCTTATCTGTTTGCACAGGTACTGTACACAAAAATGTTATCATGTCGTATCTCTGAAAACCATTTCAACTGTAAGGTCATAAATTGATGAAAATATTAGCAAGTTTTATGGTGACTTTCAAAATGACTGATTGTACTTAATATACTTATACTTAATACTTTAGGCCCCTGGACTCTTGGTGATCCACATGGTTAGCGAAGGCTGTTCTCCTTTTTAACTGATAGGCTAACACACACAGTAGGAGAGAACTGCATGACATCATCTGCATGACATCATCTGCATGACATCATCTCCCCAACTTAATGTTCTTCTACCAGCAAACCTAATAGCATGAAAATGTGCACAGCATGGCTTTTCTCAGACTAATAATAACTCTGCCGTCTCTCTTCAATCTAGTGATTTGCGGTTAATTCTACGGTCATCTTCTCTGATTGATTTGAGTTGTAACCTCTTCTACTCATCTTTTTTTTTTTTACCGAATGACGTCATCTGAATAATAAGAATTCAAAGATATAAGCTATACGTTTACCTGATTTTTCATATACTGCTTGGCTTGTGACTGCAGTCGCGCAGTGACTTTGTGAATGGGAAGGCGGATGTGTCGCCTCCACTCAGCGTTAGGGAGGAGTGCCTGGGTTTGGCCGTACTGGACCTATGGCGCCTAGCCGAGGAGCAGAACCAGAGGTGCCTGAAGGACATCTGCAAGACGATTAGGTACGGGGGGAGAAGGGAGCAGGGGGACCGTGTAAGAGTGTCAGGTACGGGGGGAGAAGAGAGCAGGGGGACCGAGTAAGAGCATCGGGTACGGGGGGAGAAGGGAGCAGGGGGACCGAGTAAGAGCAT
>JAODLC010000036.1:957652-973938 GCA_026781145.1 Hippopotamyrus pictus | reverse complement strand
CAGCGCGGAGTAACAAGCCTCCCATCATGCGGTAAAGCAGCGCGGAGTAACAAGCCTCCCATCATGCGGTAAAGCAGCGCGGAGTAACAAGCCTCCCATCATGCGGTAAAGCAGCGCGGAGTAACAAGCCTCCCATCATGCGGTAAAGCAGCGCGGAGTAACAAGCCTCCCATCATGCGGTAAAGCAGTGCGGTCTCGCTGCAGCCGCTCTTTCTCCTTCCTGTTCGTGACTGTGCTTTGCTTCCCAAAATCGTATTGTATTGTTGACATTTTTTGAGGTTACGCTGTATCACTGTCTCTCAGCCTGCTTCACGGGGACATCCACACAGGCCCTCCCAGCTGCTTGCCAGACCATCCACATTCTTGTTCCACCTCCCTACCAGAACAGAAATGTAGACTGTCTGGTTTTACTCGAGGGCCAGTTTGAGAAACAAAGCCCTATATTACCGAATGCATGTGCCCACCCCTATTTTCTCAATTTTTTCCCACGGCTGTATATATTATAAACGTATTGCATTGGAAAATGTAACAGTAGGCTAAACATCACATAGCGATCTCATTAACATTGTGTTGCTGTTGAAGTACCTTGCACAGGCATCTGGAGAACATAAAATCAATATTCAGTAGTGATGTGTCAATGCATTTGTGCTGTCTGGGTAGTTATGTTAGCACTGCTGCTGTGACTCAGTGCAAGACAATACAACTAACAAATTTGATCTATCAAATATCACCCATTCGTTGCATCACTGTAAGGTCTGTTGACATTAGATCATAAACAGAATATTAGGAGAATAGCCTGCATTTGTCCATTACAATTTTCACACAAGACAAAAGTAATGAGTAATGGGCTGGTCGGCTTTCCGAGTGCAGCAGAGACCAGCCACGGGAGCTCCATGAGGTCCAACTCGAGCTCACTGCCAGGAGCAATGTGTCATGACCAGCTCGTCCGATCCTCATGTGTGCCACGCCCCCTCATTACCTCGTGTTCATTCCCGATTGTGATCACCTGTGTCCTGTTATTTTTGATTATCCTGTGTATTTAGTCCGCGTCTGTGTCGGTCTCCCCAGATCAGTCATTGATGTTGTCTGCCCTGCCGTCTGTTTCTCTGCCATTAAACCCCTATTTCTACCTGCAATCACGGCTCGACTTGCCTGCATCCTCGCTCGCCCGCACGCGACGTTACACAATGCCCGGTAGCACACCACCACCTGCCTGGTAGCCCACCACCACCGGGCTGGGAGCCCACCAGCACTGGGCTGGGAGCTGGTAAGCTTTTGTTCTAGCTGAAGTTAAAGAAAATGAAATGCAAAAACCACAAATTAAACATTTTGTCGTCTCCCAGGGCACTTGGTGATCAGGGCAATTCGCTTGCAGTAATATCGAGGAAATCTTGCAGCTATCATTTGAGTGAGCTGAGGAAGTTAGTTGGGTTGTGTTCAGCCTGCATCTGCGGGCCTGTGGTTCCATGTTGAGAAGCTTCGTACAGCATACTGGTGCTGAGTGGTCAACTAACAGAATGGTAATGAAAGCATTTTACAAAATTAAGGCTAAGCTAAAAAAAATAAATAAAAATCCAATCTATCCTGGAAAATGTCATGTCTATTGAAGTGAAGTGTGTAATCTGTACTGGTGCTGTTCTGTATACGCCAAAGATCAACATAATTAAGGCCTCTAAGTGTATTCAGCTGGTTGGGTGAAAGATTAGCAGCTGCATCTGAATTAGATTTATCAAAACGTGGGGTTAAGGAAGCACTAAAATCACCTCGCACCACTGGTGAGCTCTCAGCTGGTTCCAATAACTGCAAACATAGGGAAAAAAATTCTTCCTCCTTGTTTAGGACACAGGATGAAATGATTAATATGAAGTGTATGTTTTGAAATCAGGCCACATGAAATTGTTTTAGGTGAGTTTCTTGAATGAGGGCGATGTGACCTATCTTGCTATGTAGATTCTCTAGGACATGCATTTGTTTAATAGGAGAGTTTGGGCCATTTACATTCTGCCATTGAATCACCGCATCGATACAGCACACGCTGTAATTTACCTCAGGGTTGCAGTGACGTCAATGTAGTTTCAGAGTGTAAAACCTGTATGAGGGAGAGCAAGGTCCTAAAAGGGGAACTAGCATGCAGTCAGGTCCACGGTGTCACCTTCTTCACAGGTACATTGATCGGCACGGTGCTCTCCCTTGTGCCAGCCTGTAGTACCATTGCTTCGGGCAGCTGTAGGGCTTGTAGAGTTTCCAAGGCAGAGAGTTCATGGCATCTCCTGCAGCTTGAAGGGATCCAAACATCATCTTCTCACCTTTGAACTGTAGTTTGATCAGTATGGGATAGAAGAGAAATGGCTCCAGGCCCATAGCTGTGGCCTTTTGCATGACCGAACTGAAGCTTTCTCCTCACAGTTGTGGTCAGGCTGAAGTCATGGAAGAGCAGGAGAGAAACGCTGGTGCACATTTCACTGGGTTTGCTTTCCAGGCACCTTTAAGAATATCGATCTATAATGCTATTTTACTACATAAAAAATTAGGGGGTGTGGCTTGTTGCCATCCCATCAGGTCAAAATGCACCTATTGGATTTCACACTTGCAGTTGATCCATCCAGTAATTATAGAAGTTGGAGGGTGTGGGAAGAGTCAGTCTTAGATGGACAGAGCGAGAGACGGGACTGTCCATGGAACACAATGCTGCCGTCACTTAACCTCGCTTAAAAAGTACAAGTAACTTACTCAAAAAATTTGCTATGAAAACTTATAATTTTAAGTTGATTAACTTAATGTTCTTGGGGCAACTCATTACCAGTCAGGATCAGTCCCTGTCCTGTCTTGTTCGTCGTTTCCCTGTTTGACTAGAAGGTACTGCTGCTCATCCTGTTTCTAGTGTTTGCATTGGTTGTTAACGACTCGCACCCGTTCCTTGTTGCCCATAGTCTTTCTTATTTGGTTGAATGCAATGGTTCACACCTGTCCTTTTCTTACCCATTGTTACCCATGTACATGCCCTTGCCCTCTGCGCTTATTGCTCATTGCATTTGTTTCTGGTGTATTATCTGATATGGATGCGTCATCTGATCTCGTTTGTGTTTCTCTGTGTTTCCTTGGTTTATTTTGTAAGTCTTTGTGTGCTTTAGTATTATTTACTCACCTTTGGTTAGACCCCTCATGGTCCCTTTTGTTTCATGTCTTCTGAGTTAAATAAAATCCCCTTTCTGTTACAAAGCCACACTGTGGATCTTGCATTATGGCCCACTGTAACATTAAATTTTTTACGTTTTACATTAAGTTTTTCTACTTTTTACGTTTTTACGTTCTGTTAACTTATTCAGGCTTACAGTGTAGACAGAACAGGATCAGTCCTTACAGTATCATGGTGTTGTATGAAATTTTTGTTTTAAGTATTTTAGTAGAAATAAATGCCTCTAAACTCGACCAACTCTAACGTTGAAAGGGTCTGTTAACTTTTCTTCTACTTATACCTTGACCAAAAACCTATATTTTGAAGATCTAGTAAGTCTAAGCTAAAACCAAATAAATACAATGAAGTCACAGCCCACTATTAATATTATGAATAATTATACAGTATGTTATATAAATGTATATTCTATGCTTTTGTGGCAAACAAAAATACATATATATCTGGTGAAGTATACCTCCAGTGTTTGGATTTCCAGCAGATTTTACATATTCATCATTTAATGAACCTTTGTTGATAGAACACCATCTCAGACCCCATGAACTAAAAAACAAGATGCCAGTACTCAAAACCACTAAGCCAGTAACCATGCTGGTAACCCTGACAAAGACCCAGGAGTGACACAGACGTCACCAAGCCCATAAAGCAAACGCTGAATCGATGAGAGCTGAGAGTCCTGTGATGTAAGACCAATAGGGATGATGGAACATTATTAATATCTCTATTGTAGCTGGACACCCCCTGAAATGTATTCTTGGCTATGGGCCAGGATCACTGTTAAAAGGTCAGAGTGTAAAAGTCAGCCTATTGTTGGGCTTTTCAGACATTTGCCTTTTTCAAACAATTTAAAAATCTGTAGATGGATTTTAATATTTAATATTTAATAAATATTTAATATTTTAATATTAATTATACTGTATATGCTTATATATGATGGTAAATCAGAAGTATGGACCTTCAATAAAACAGACAAAACCTATTTAGTTCTTCCATAAATCCTCTAACGCAGAGTTTCCTAATTCAGTCCTCGTCGGTCCATGTTCTGTTCCCTCTGAGCTGCCTGCCAGACTGCCCACATTTTTGACCGGACTGGGAAACATTGCCCTAACGACATGGTGACGCAGTGGTCATTCGTGAGGCTCCCATCTTTAAACATTCCCTTATCTACTCTGATAGCACATACTTTGTTGGGCAAGTGTTTACATAACGTTAGGCCTAGATTACTGCCTTAGGAAATGCTCCACTTTAAAGGAAAAGATATATTTCTGAGGGTGTGGTGAATGTATGACTACAGGCTTTTTAATAGCTGGGAGTGTCAGGTCTGTCATTGTCCCTGAAAAACTTATTTGATGCTGTCATAATAAAGGCTAAATTCTCATGGATTAAACCAGGGGTAGCCAATCTTATCCGCAAAGGGCCGGTGTGTATGCAGGTTTTTGGGATAACCTGTAGGTCAGCTGTTCAAACCTAGGTGTGAGGACTCTTTCAGCCAATCAGTCCTCTAATTAGTAATCTAATTAGGGAGTTGCAACGAAAACCCACATACACCCCGGCCCTTTGCGGATAAGATTGGCTACCCCTGCTTTAAATGACCACAACAGACACCCAACGAGCACCGAACCGAATACAGATGGGCAACACAAGGTCGTCAGACACCAGTCTGCAAGCTGCACACACGGTGGAAGATTTACAAACACTACATACACGCGAGGACACGGGCAAACACACACGTGACAATAGGGAAATGCAGCCATAAACATTAACATTAAACAACAACAATACAAGGGCTATTTACAATTGCACGCGGGGCGTGCTGGGACGTGCTGGGACGTGCTGGGGCGTGCGTCCCACCGGTGCTACACTAGTGTAAAAGAAGAGTTCCTCAACCAAATTTTGTACGCATTTTTTTCACTAAATTTTTGGTTGCGAACCTACGAAAGTGTATTATTACTACGGAAGAGGATTAGGGCCACCATGAAAATATTATTTGAATTCTGACTTTTTTCTCAGAATTCTGACTTGTATTAAGATTAAGAAAACGTGCTTCATGCTGGGGTCAGTGCACATGTGGGGATATATATTTCTCATGTAGGCCTACTTGATGATGGGAGCTGCAGAAATGCAAAATCAACGGAGATACATAACACCGCCCCTGATCAATTTAACTTTTAATCCTATAAGTTTTCATGTTATAACATGACACAGGTTCACGTTTTAACGTGATACAGTTTCACGTTAAAACCTGATATATTCACGTTATCACATGATACGATTTCTCGATTTAACGTGATGTTTTCACGTTATAATGTAATATTTTCACGTTATAACGTGTGAGAATATTTTTTATTATATCATGGCAGTAATACGCTTCCGTACGAAACAAATTGTTTGCATATCATTTTCAAATGAGAAATGGGAGAGTAGCAGTCGCTTTTATTTTGCAAAAAGCCTGCAGATCTTGATATTAACTTTTATGCTCTACAACAGGGCTGCCCAGTCCTGCTCCGGGAGAGCTACAGTACCACCCTGCAGAGCTTAGGCACAGCCATGGTCACCAGTTATATCTCAGTATGAGAACCAGCTTAGCTTCAACATAGCTGACTCTAATACTGAGGTGATATTGAAGTGCCTGATTATCTGTATCAGGTGTGTTAAATTAGGGCTGTACCTAAGCTCTGCAGGGTGGTAGCTCTCCAGCACCCCTGCTCTAAAACTAAAATGACCAGCTTTGCTGTAAAAAAGAACAACACTTTTGTGGTCGCATGGTAGCTGTGAGCCAAATTGTGTCAGGAAACACAAACGCACACAAATGAAAGCACCAAGGAACAAATTTGACAAACAGACGGTGCAGACATCCCAGCTCTCCCGGAAGTTCCGGGATTCTCACGCATGTTGACAGCGGCTCCCTGACACCCGCAAATTATATACAATATCCCGGACATTTGTTTTTCAGATCAAGAGCACATGTGAGATGGAGGAAAGACCTTCGAGCTTATCTAGAATCTTCGGAGGACAGCGGGCGTCACGAGAGACAACACCTGTTCTTCCCGAAGGGCTGGGATGTCTGTACACTATAAATGTTTGCTCCATATTGGGTTCCAAATAACAGAGGTGCGTCCCCCACCCCCCTTTTTTTGAACGTTAGTTATCAGGACACGATGTCAGAGCGTGTTTAATGGAAAATTCACACAACGAAGATAAACCGGTTACATTTACTATACAAGAACAAGTATTCAGATTACAGCTGAAGCTTTGAAGTTGATAAAATGCTTTAATTTTTATTTTACATTTTTATGCTTTATTGTTTTATCAATAGGTTGTTGTATCATTAGCTAGCAGTCGACAACGGCGGTATAGTGCAAATCCACGTCGTACCGGTAATGACTATGGCACCGGTGTACCGCCCCCTCGCAACTGCGAATAAACTTAATTCTAGTAAACAGCTGGGCACTGTGGGGTTTCAGAGAGATTTAGTCCGCCAGTCTCCTACATTATAGCTACATTGTGAAAGACCTATGGTCCCTCAGACGTCATGTATAAGGAAGTTCAGGAGATAATTGTTCCATCGCTTTCCCGTTTTTACTAGGGTGCAGTCCATTTTATAGATAAGACGCCTTTATTATTACTGTACAAACACAATATTTGGGGTGTGTGGAGAAAGCCATATTAGAGATACAACTACAAGAAAGGTATAATAAGTACGTGCATCTTTTGTCAACTATATTATTCCACTTGTAATTATGTTTTGTCATCAGCATTCCTTCTTTTGAAAATCAAAATGACGAAACACACCAAAACAAAGAAACAATGCCAGTGAAACCACGACCAAACAACAATAGTCACTTTATACGTCAGAAGTAATAAATGTAACAATAACGGCAAACACGGAACAAAAGGGCTACTTAAGGTTCTTATTCACCCAATGCTCCGCCTCAATTAATTATAGTGTCCCGTATCATACGTATTTATGCTTACAGCCTTAAAGATGCAGTATGATCATTTATCGGCGTGTTGTGTTACCACTTCGATACAATACAGAATACATTTTTTAAAAATGTGATCAAAAAGTTATTTTGTTGCACATGGGTATTGTACATATCGAGTGGTTATGGCACTTGAGTTTTTTTAAAACATAACATGTAGGCTAAATGAAACTTAAAAATGCATCAAAAATGGTTTAGCGCTTAAGTAATATTCTTGCTTATTCATTCATAATGTCCCAGCGAAAATTCATTAAAATATCAAGTTAATTATTCCCGGAATGCTTTTACACACGTCTTACCTTTAGCAGTGTCTATAGCTAGTATAACTAAAGTTTTGGCAGCAGTAAGCATATAAGGTAAGCGAAACAAGTGAAAGTACAACAACATGGGGAACAAATCAACGCGTCCTGTTGGAAAATCTCACATATTCGAGAAATAAATGTCTGATCAGACCTACTAATATTTGGAGAGTTTTTATTTTTTACTGCGCGGCTCTATTATGCAAACCCACGTAATAATTAGAACAATATATTTAGGAGGGTAGTTGTTATAGAAACACGGGAATTTGTAACAATGTTTATTTATAAAGGATTATAAAAGTGTCGTAGTGATTCATATATATAGTAGTTCTGCTGGATAAAGGCCTTATTTTCTCATGGACAGATATGACCAAAATGACTCTGATCCTCTGACTGACTGATTTTGAATTTCTCCTGGTAAAATGCTTCTTGCTGGTATTGAAATTGCACCCCGCAGTTCATACTTTGAAGAAAATTGATATCCAGGAGCCTAAATCTGATGCTTTATGATCTTAGTTGAGTCTGAATGTAGACTTTATTTATAACAAATCAAATCCAACTCATGACCAAGTCCACCAGGGGGGGCTAGTGCGAGACGAGATTGAGGTCCATAGGGGTGCGAGTGTGAAACAAGACTGAGTCCAACAGGGGGCGGGGGTCATTCGAGACAAGACTGAGTCCATCACTGGAGCTGGGTAGCTTAGTCCAATTATCTTTAACAAAAACACAGGTGCCACGATTACTGGCACCCCTTAGTGGCTGAGTGGGCTAAGTGTCTGTGGACCTGACCTGAAGCTTGCCAGTTCAATCCCTGGCCTCTGCTGAAGCTGCTGTACATTAGCTCCCCGTCGGCTGTGGCACCCATCCCCCTCCCCCAAGCTTTGGGGAGTAAGGTGCCATTATTGAAGAGGAGCATTTCAATGTACTTATAGTTGTGCAAGTAAACCATGTTTGTTTGTTAATTGTGATGCTGACTCATTTTTTTCAGACTGGGTGTCAACCAGCTCTGGGGGTGTTGGCCAACCCTGGGCTAAAGTTTTTATTTGTATAGTTATACACAACATGTATAGTTCTCCACACCAATCCCATCTTGTTCTCTGTAAGTCCGATGGCACGCAGCTTGGGGTTGAAGGCCTTGTTGTATAGTTATACACAACATGTATAGTTCTCCACACCAATCCCATCTTGTTCTCTGTAAGTCCGATGGCACGCAGCTTGGGGTTGAAGGCCTTGCTCAAGGGCCCACAGACACACAAGCACTCCACCAGGGCTGGGGCTTGAACTAGCAACCTCCAGCTCCACGCACACAGACTTAGCCCACTGAGCCACACATTTTAAGATAGGATTCTGGGGCAGAAGTGGTTTGCAGTCAGTCTGGAAAAAATGAGATAGTCACATTTAACTAACAAACATCACATTGAAAGGCTTCTTTTTAGTGACCCCATGTTATCCTCCACAGCTTGGGAGGGGTCACTGTACAGGGTCAGTGCCCAATGGGAGGGGTGGGGCTTGAACCAGCAACCTTCAGATCACAGCCACAGAGATTTAGCCCACTGAGCCACTCACCATCCCTGTTAGAGCTTCATTTGAATTTAACTTTTGACTCTGGTGCAGGTACAGGCCAGATTTGGTAACATTCGATGTAAATCTGGCCCATATATGGTCCTTATCTGTTTCAAATCCAGAAAGTGGATGAAAGGAAAATGAATTTAAAAAGACCATGTAAAGACCATTGCTCAAATGCAATTTCTTGTGCTTGTGACCTGCAAGTTGAAGTGAAAATTAATGAACAATAACTGCTCCATTTGTTAGCAAATGTTAACTGCCAGTGTTCACTTAATAAAATCTGCCATGTTTCTCTGAATATGATCAAACAACAATCTGTAACAATTCAAAAATGTAGTGTTATTTGTAATATTTCAAATTATTGGTGACCATGGTACCTTATACCCACAATTCATAAACTAAGGCCCTCTGTTTGTGACAATGACAGACTAACTTCGATGTAGCACCATAATTAAAAGTGAGAAAATGTTTTATAAAATATGTTAAAATGCATTTTTTTTTTAGTTGTGAATTTTAATTTCAGCTGCAATTTTCATTCTGATGTGTCTCATATGCATGCATGTTCTCTGTTGCATTATTATTGTACCCTGTATGTGTTGTTGCTAGTAAACAAATATTAACCAGCACTACCACAGTTTTGTTGTCGTTGTTTAGAGAGCTGTTACATGTGATAACAAAACGTCCGGGAAGGGAGATCACCAATGTCACCGCATTAACGCAGGAATTCAGGCCTTCTTAAGTTAACCAAATTTCAATACATTATTTATTTCATATAGGAAAGCCACAGGAAAAAACACAGACAATACAAAACCAATACCCCATACAAAGAACCTAAAAAACTAGACAAACCATATTTGATAAATGACTAAAATGGTCCTGAGCAGTAGTCAGATGACATTATGGGATTTGCTACATTTAAGTCTTGGGTTGTGGATCTCGTGCCACATGACAAAAATCTGATGGGGCAAGAACCTGTGCACCAGCAAGATCTCTCGATAATAACAGGGGTCATATTTATCAGCCGTTAGCGAAGGGACGTGTAACCCCGCTGTCCTAACGCCAAAGTGAGACACCGGCTCCAGCCCAGCCTTCTCCAGACACATTCCCATATATACATCGTCAATTGGCAAAAGGTCGATACTGTGTGACATGTTGTATATGACTGTAGCAGTGAAACCAGACAGGAGGAAGCCTCCACCGCCACAGTATGGTGGGTATGAATTGGATTCCTGAACTTGGACGGGAACATAGTACTTGCTTCCAGGTTCTCTGATGGGCCCAACGTAGTGAATGAGGTGACCAGTGAAAAGGTGTTTGTTCCCATCATTATCCTTCAGGTTCTGAAGATACTCCACCATATTGTCTGTGTTTGCAAAGATGTCGTCGTCTCCATTTAGCAGGAAGTGGGCCTGAGGACAGTTGTTCATCATCCACTGTAAGAAGAGGACCTGCTTCAGGGTCAGGTTGAAGAAGGAGTCGTTAAAGTCCCACTGCAGAATGTCTTGGTTCTCCTGCTGCTCCAGCCACATCAGCTTGTTCAGTTTCCGCTGCTCCTCGCCACTGCCGGCGACCCCTGAGATGAAGACCCGCCGAATCCACACTCCATCCTGCAGACGCTCTTTTGCCCAAGTTTTCCTCAGCACTTCACGGCGGTCGTAGTTAAATGGAGAACTCTTTATCACTAACAGCAAGAAGACGTTGGCAGACTCCTCTGGTGTAGCTCCACAGAGGTCGGGCACGTCCAGCAGCATTGGAAACTTCCGACAGTGCCGGTAATAGAGGAAGTTCTGAATGTGATCTGGGAGAGTAGAAAATCCTGGAACGTTCTGGGCAGTGTTATTCCGGGTACAAGATTTCCAAGGATAATCGGACCTGCTGGCACGTGTGGGGTTGCGATTCGGAGGTGGCTGTTCGTTGGTTGAGATTTTAACTGAGTCACGAGGCAACAAGTCTTTTTTGAAAATGATGAATAAGCAGAAGGCAGAAATCACAAACAAAGCAGAGATGTCGAAGAAATTGGATGACCGCCTCATTCTTTTAATCTGTAAGAGGAGAAAACAATGTAAACGATAATGATATGATGTGCCTACACATCTTTAACCTAAAGTAATTTAAGAAGCATATAAACTTCATTATACATTATCGGTTCTATAACATTGGAAAATCTGGACTTGTGTATATGCATGTATACGTATGTATAGATATATTTTTCCCTTAATTTCTGCAGGTCTCCTCTGGGTAATCCAAGTTCCTCCCATGGTCCAAAAACATGTTAATGGACTAGCATCCTTTTCAGGATATCTCCTGCCTCATGCTCACCTGAATAAGGTGTAGAAGTTGCAGGGCAGAAATTTCAGATCATGAATTACAATCTGCCGTTCTTGACACGCGCGCACAGTCACAGAACAAAACACTTCGTCACCGAAAATTTTCCATACGTCATACATTTTACGGAGCAGATTACATTTATACATCTGAATTGTTTTGTGAATTTTATATATATATACACATACACACACACACACACATACATAGGCTACATACATACACACATGCGCGTTACATAAAGTTACATAAAAAGCAACAGGTCAAAATCGGTAATATGTTAATTACAATTTTCTGTAATTGTGTTTTTTTTACTTCATATTATTATTTTATTATTTTAATAAAGGTTCAGAAATCGTTCCCGTTTCCTGGGTATTTGCGAACGAAATGAAACTAAATCCATAGCCCAATCTGCGCTGATATATGTATTTAGAAACAAATGTATTTCTCTACGCAAAAGTCTTTTTAAATCACTTTTCTTTCCAACCTGCCAGTGGGCCGCCGCCTGCTCAGCAGATGTCGGCTGCTTGGTGATCTTCAGTCGCTCGGAAGTGGCCCCTTGTCAGCGGCGATGCAGCAGCTTGTCAGCTTCCTGCTTCCATTCATCCACCATCGCCAGCGTTGTGAGGAAAACTACGGGTCGCCTCACCTGTAAGATGAATGTGACGTGTCAAAGAAGGCAGGTAAATAACACGTTTGGAAGCGGAAGAAATGGACATTGAATTTTAAAAAAAACCCTGCTCGTTTCCTATTATTATAGGCTACGTTTCATATTAGTCTCACGAATAAATGTCACCTTCACGATTCAGGAAGAATATAACGTCCTGCTCGCGTTTTTCTGTAATAAACATAAATGTAAGATTTTAAAAGAAGGAACAATCTTGCGCATATATAGCAATAATCGTATAATAATAATAATAATAATAACAACAACAATAATAATGTGCTTCTTTGCCACAGTAATACCAGTGACTGTTTTTTTTTTTCATCACATTCCTTGGACGCAAGCATCATGGGCAAAAACATCGACTACACAAATAAATGTAAAACATCATTTTCTGTAAACTTTCGGCCAGGGTTCCCCAGTTTCAGTCATGGAGAGCCAAAATCCAACGCAACTTGCAGATTTCCCAGCTCAAACACATCATAATCAGATGGTTGGCAGGTTTAGTAGGTATGTTTGAATAGAAAAATCTGCAAATTGCTGGATTCTGGCCCTCCAGGATCGGAATTGAAGATCCCTGTTCTAGATACTGGAATGCGTAAAATCCTCAGATCGGTGGCTAATTCTGACGTGCTGGAATCACCGTGCCTGGAACCAATCATATAGATTAAAAACCGCTCAGGTCAGGCACCTTTGGTGTTGTAATGCTTAGTCAAACAATAAGAGAACCTCTCGACCCAGATTGTGTTCTGTATGTATTCAGTTGCAGTCACATGATTCACTGTTTGTAGGAACATGCTGTTCGCATTAGCAAGCAGGTGTACTATAATAACCCCCATACAAGTGAATATATATTTTTACTGACAGTGGTTTTGCTTTAGAGAACTGGTCAAAAGGAATTGTGTGAATGGGTCAGGTGATATTAAAACTGTAGTGCAAAAAAGTTTTCATTGGTTTTATTGTGTAATGTAACATCTTTAGAACGGAACCCTACGGCTGTCGGTAGTTAGGCTGCAGAACACCTGAAATCAGCGTAAAATACAAATACATATAGTACCCATAGACCAATATGTTACCAACAAATCAACATATTATTCAAAAATATCATCATCATGGTGTAATTTCTGGATGACATGACAGCATGAAAAATTAGCTAACAAAACTAATTGTGATTTAAAAAAAACCCTGAAAGCTTTAAAAATGCACAGAATGCAGAAAAAGTAAATGCTACGTGGACCACGCAAAGTAAGCAAGCCGGTGTTCTATTCTACCTATGGAGACGTGCTATCGAGGCTTTCTGCGCACGTGCAGTTTCATCGTCTTGGGATTAGGGTTAGGTTTTAGGGGTTAGGGTTAAAGTAAGGGTTTTAGGGGTTTTGGGGGGTTAGGGTTAGGGTAGGAGTTAGGGTTAGGACTATAGATTAGCACTACGGTAGCATTTTTCGACAAGGCAGCATTAATCGACAGAACACCGGCTAAGGTTGCTTGGATGGTTTTCAACCTTAGTGTGGTATACCCAAAATACTGAGCTATACTGTATTACTTTAATATCACCCGAGCCAATGTTAAAATTTAAAATGTACACAATGCAACAAATAGAAAATGCAAACACTGAAAACAGACATGGATATTCGTCAGTAATGATTGGATGGCAGGTGACTTCGGAAAGAAATGCATTATTCGTATTGGAAACTTGTTTTAGCCAGATTTTCAGCTAACCCGCAGTTTTACATTTGCCCAGGTTACTGTTTCGAGCCCCTCCTAGTGGTCAAGCGGAATGCTCTGCTAATATTCCTTTCAAAGTGTTTTTTTTTTTTGTTCATGTATACTTTAAATATTTGTGCGCAGGAAGTGTGTCTGTCAGCTGTCCTTCCCTGGCACAGACACTGCCTGTTATGGTCACAAACCACTGAGTATAAAAAACAAAAACAGGAACTTAAGAGAACTGACTCAGGAACTGACATATTTTTTAGTAAAAAGTCATACTGAGCACCAAAAACTGCCATAGCACTGCAGCTGTAGGTCGGTATTAATGTAATTTTTCAAATGCACATGCAAGAACTGTTAGAAATTAGGATTGCTTAGAAAATCAAAATGTTCCATTGATATCAACTGTGGCCTGTACTAAGAATTGGTAAGGGCTGAGCTAGAAGGAATAATATCCCTAATTAGCACCCTAGGGGCTTTTTAATTTACATATAAATCATTTGTTTTGATATATCATATACTATTAGACAAATTAAATATGCAAAGATGATTCTATTACATAATGAACTTAAATGAATGGATTTGTGCTTGAAGGTTCATTGTGCAAGACTGCTACCATAATATATTTGCAATGGAGTGTGATGTGTTTAATTCTTTGTACAGCGCAGACAAGACCCTAAGTGACCCTTCTTCTGCCTGAAGAATATAGTTCTCTTTGGTTAAGGCACTTGTGCTAACACATTACTAGAGACTTATTCATTTCAAAATGAAATTAACAAAAATGTTTATTATGCATTATGACTGCTTTATGAAGGTCTCATCTATAATGCACTGTAGATGCACTGTTATAATGCATTATACATTTCTTATGTCATATCTATCTATCTATCTATCTATCTATCTATCTATCTATCTATCTATCTATCTCTATCTATCTATCTATCCATAATGGTCAGAAAAAATGCATTAAGAATACCTTTATAATTCAGTACAAGCATCCTTAATGCATTTTTCTGACCATTATAGATAGACAGAGAGACAGACACATAGAAACTTTATTAATCCTGAAGGAAATTTAGGAAATGACATAGGGGAAATTTATAATGCATAATAATAGTGCATCTATAGCGCATTACAGACAAAGGCTTCATAAAGCATTCAGAATGCAATACACATGGCTATGCCTTTTGATAAATATTTATAGCTATGTTTAAAATGCTTGATGAATGCATTACTATTTGTTATGAATGTGTTTATAAATCTTCTCCTAGTGTCCAAGCCTCTCTCTCAGCAGTAGTTCGGTCCATCAGTCCTGTTTAACCTGCCTAAACTGCTTAATGCATCCAGGCTCTCCGAATGGGGAACAATGCTCTGGAGGAATGCAAGAACACAATTCTGGCTGTGATGCCAGCTTGTTGGATCTGCATCACCACCATCTGAAATTCAGGGAGATACCAGTGATCTGTGTTGATTTGTGTGACATATTCTACATTTTATTCATTATTAGTAGTACTGCGCACTGCAATTTATTAATGCATTCCCGATAACTCAGAACCACCTATTTAAAAAAGTACTACAGAACAATTGAATGGATTTGATTCATAATGAAAATTTATGCAAGCGAATGCTGATTTTGCTAGCATTTGATGCTAACATAAGAGGGTAGACTTGCTAGTGGGAATTAGCATATAGTAAATAATAATATACACCGTTTGAACAGTAAATAAACATCTCTTTGGTTTTACGTCACTGTCGCTCTCCAAACCCAGCAGCACCTTTACCAAGCCGACCCTTCTGCAGTGGAAAAATGAAGCAAGTTGGAACCGCACTGTGACTAGACCAGGGCTCTCCAACTCCACCACAGGGTGAGCCACACCTGGCCCTGGTATTTACCTGAGAACAGGCGTGGTTCATCAAAAGCCGGGTATGATAGAAAACCTATTATATAGTAGCTCTCCAGGACCGGATTTGGAGACCCCTGGACTAGACACACCTCACGTTATGGGTTGGGTACAGTTCAGCTCCTGTATGCCAGTGGAAAAGCACCATTGGACTCACTCCCCTGTGGGAATAGGCTTGACTTGCACTCAATTTCACAGTCTGGACTCAAAGCAAACTAAGGTGGACTTGAACACAACACTGCTAAAAGTTGAGAAAAAGTTTAAATGTTTAACGCTTCTCTTGGTCATTGCAATATGTGATATGTGTTACTTCACTGCCTTGGAGGGTTTTTTTATAAGGTGAATAACAGGTAAAATGGGGACAGATGAATTAAAAGCAGGTGTGTCCAGACTTTTGACTGGCAGTATAGATTTCAATACTCTGGCTTAAATTTCTCCCTTTTTCCAGACAAACAACCAATATGTCCACCCTGGTGCATAAAGCTAGGCAGTGACTAGGGCTGCAACAATTCGAATAATTCGATTACAAAAAAATCCTCGATGCGAGAAGGGGTTACAGCACAAAGTGTACTGTAGGGCTGCAACTAACGATTATTTTGATAATCGATTAATCTGTCGATTACTTTTTCGATTAATCGATTAATCGGG
>JAODLC010000036.1:925710-956819 GCA_026781145.1 Hippopotamyrus pictus | reverse complement strand
GCGGCTAAACAAAGACCTGCGATAGAAACGTATTTATGGACATATGTGTGAATAAAAAAGTATACCAAGATTCAGCCAAAGCAGCCACAACATCTCATAAAGGAGGAGTTACTGCGGTTAAACAAAGTAAAAAGATGTTGGTGGTGTGGCGGTACTTTTTGCAGATTAAAATCAGACACTTTTTTTTGTAAATATGGTTTTCATTTTTACTTCAGTTCACAAAATGTTTTCTTTTATTTAGTGTTCATTTCACTTCAGTGTCGACGTCATTGACTATGTCGACTAATCGCAGCAGCCCTAAAGCTAACTTCTAGTATCTAGTATCTTTTCACAGTAAGGATTTAGGTATGGCCTGATTCCTGTTTACCAGTCGAAAAGTGTGCCAAACAGGACTTACTAGTGCAATCTTCACTTTCCGAGTGCAATCACCTTTGTGATACAGAGAGTTAAGAGTGTAATGCAGTATCTGTAAACTTTTAAACCAGTTTGTCAGCAAAACGTAAATCCTGCCCTTCCTGTCAAACATAGCCAGAGGTATTCAGTATCACTCAAACGTCTGGGCACACTTGAAATCATTTGGTTTTCAACAAAATAATAACCCCGTGAATACCCCAAGGATACTTAGTAAGTATTATCTTGTAAACAAGAACATAGATGGAGTGCCACAACAGATGAGCCGCCCCCACAACCACCTGACCTGCACCCTATAGAGCTGGTTTGGGATCAGTTAGACAGAAGAGTAAGAGCAAGGTGGCCAACTTGTGAGTAGAACTTGTGGAAACTCCTTCAGGACTGTTGGAGAAGCATTCCAGGAGGCTACATCTGGTAGCTGGTTGAAAGAACGCCAAGAGTCTGCAATGCTATCATGAAAGCTTCCCCTCCAAGTCTGTGTGGCTGATTCCCTCATAACCCCTGATATGATCAATAATTACTTTTGTAAATGGCGCACATGTACAAATCTGAACATAAATGAAATATTGCCACAGGCTTACTGGTTTGCTTAGAACCACTGCATCCAAAGTCTAAAGACTAAACAATGTAGTAAACTGTAAGAGGCTGGGGACCGTGTCCCTGAGGGTGTGACATCATGCCTCAATCATTCTTCATTGGATAGTGGAGGTCGTGGGTTAAGCCACTCAGCATGTCAACAACACAAGGTGCTCACTGTATGTTTTTGTCAAATTGTCTGGTTTTTAACCAGTCAGTAAGAAGCCATAAACATAAAAATTGTTGCATACAAGTGTATAAATAATAGAATAATAAAGCCTATAGACTGCAAATACGGAAATCCTCATTTTGGAAGGATGACCTTAAGTCCCATTAAACATACAGAGGTTTGGATTTGTCTATGTTATGTCCTAATATCATGTATAAAAATATTTAAAGGCATATTTGTAATGTGTAAAGCTTCATGGATGTATGCGCTACATGTATAAATGTGCAAAATATTTCACGTTGAAAACATCATAAGGTGTTAGTTGTTTTTTATAACTGAGCCACTCAAATGACTGTGTCACAGAGAAATTGAAACTTAATGAATATACACTAATCAATAATTTTAACTTTTAAGCAACATAGAAAATGATGCATAGAAATTCGACCAAAAATAGTTCCTATCACATTAACGAAAGGCTATTGTAAAAAACAGCAAAACATGTATTATGACCCTAGACCAAATGAAACGTTTACATAAAATCTTACATCAGTGAAGGAAACGGTACTGAAAAAAATCACCAAATGCTTCAAGAATTTAATTTCTCCACTAGTTAATTGATCCCCGTGGAGAAATTCTCTTAATGCCTCCCCTGCCTTTCTCTCTGGGTTGAGAGCTGGTTAGCTACAAAGGGTGGCCACCCGCGGCAGCGCCCAGGGAGCTGGGGGGGGGATTATGGGCCTTGTTCAAGGACCTACAGACGTGCTGAGGCCGGGCTCGAACCAGCAACCTTCTGATCACAGGAACAGAGGCTTAGCTCACTACCTCACAAGAGGGCACAGAATGTAACTAACCCCTTTGTTCTATTTTCACTAAAAAAAAAAAAATATTTAATGCGTTTGAGTTAAAATGCTCAACAAAAATAAAGTGGGTGAACAACTAAGCATGTTTTTAAGGTGCCCAGCCAAATCAAATCAATACATTGACCACGATTTTAATTACTTTGAACACAGTGGCCCAAGAACACCCATGACCTATAAGACAGAACTGACTTTTAATGGAAAGGAGGCAGGCTACTGAATTCTGTTAAATCCATTCTGTTTAAGCAATCAGACAAAAAGCAAAAAATCTTAGTTAAAATGACCAAATACTGACAATGATTTTTTTTTCCCATATTTACATCGCATCATATTAGAAACTAACGGATTCGCCCGCTCCATTATGACAACATCAGTAACTAATGCGAAGCAGACGTGAACGAATCGGTGTGAATTCGGCGCAAAGCGGAGTTCGGGCAAAAGCGAGCAGCACCTTTTAAAACAGCATATGCATTTGGCCAATATGAATCGTTTCGTTTTAGTTTTGTCTTACAGAAACACCGGAAGGATCGAAAGGCCCCGTTATATGCAACACACATTGTAAGTAATACAAACATACATACGAAGCTTGGTGAATCTCTTGCTTTTTTGATGTTTCATAAAATTTCCGTGTACTAGTGTCAGCTTTCAGTTTCCGTTTGGCGATTTTCCGTTTCGTTCTTTTTACCTAAAATAAACCTAGACAAGTTTGGAATAGCACGCATCGATGCCGAAAGGCAGAATATAAACTTTCAATATGATCGAGATTCAACCAAATACTTTAAATGTTCGATGTGAAATATTGTAAAACATTGACATTGAAATATATTATAAAACATTGCATAATAATAATAAAAAGAAGAAATGATGATTATGCGTTTAATTGTTAAACATTTTGTAGACTTACCAGTTATTGCTATTCTTACGTCTTGTTTAAGCACATTACCCACGATTTACTAGCGTCAGAAAGTGTCGACCGCTGTTAGTTCCTCTATTTCTGTCTCCACCCATTGTACTTCCAAGAAGAAAGTGTGCGCGAGTTTCGCATTCAGTATATAGCAGCTAGGGCAGTTACACCGGATCATTAATTCTTTCAAGGTTTTGAAATGGAAGATGGTTGCATGTTTCTCAATCCTGTTATCAATCCAGTTACTCAAGGAACTGTTTAAATGTCATTTGAAAATCACATCAACTAGTTCATAATTGTGTCCCCCTCAACAAAGTGTGTATTTTGAAGAAACGATTGGTTACATCCTTGACCCTCATGTCATCAAACCTAATAGTATGGTAACATTGACTACATTCAAGTAACTTACCAAAATGTACTATTAAACAAATAAATAAAATAAAATAATAATTTGGGTAACAGGACTGAGCGTTGAGTTCGATGGCCTCAGACATGTTTATGTCATAAAAATACAGGAAAGAAAGTGAGAGAACTTACTTTTGGTTTTCCTATGGTCTTCAGGCGACAGATGATGGAAGTTCCAGTTCAACATGCCACTTGTGGAGTATGCCAAACTTTAATGGGGCAGAAATGTGTCACAGTAACCGGACTGAGTGAAAACCTGGGGAGCATGACTAAAATGTGTCATTTAACTAGCATATTATTGATTTACTATAACGAAAATGTTTTTAAAGCATAAACCGAAAATATTGTCACATCACAATACAAAAAAAATATTAATGATTATATTTCATGGTGACACATAAGTAAGCAGGAACAGGTGACCTACTCTATTGTTTTCAGCTTTCTATTGGTAGTTATTAATATTTTACCTTATGTATGTTAAATTTGCGGTGAGGACATTGTGGAGGAGACTTTGCTGGGTAGTAATGTATTATAAAACTTACTTTTCATGTGTATTTATACATATAATGTCCTGGGGACAGAAATGACACCCATTCAGTGGAATGGCCCAGCATGATGGACCCTGGATGGACTGGCCTTCTGTTCAGTGTGGCCCGTATGTTCTACAGAGTTCCCAACTCTCACGCAACTGGCCTGACACTCATGCTTTCAGACTCCCACTCTCACACAAGAAGTCTTAAATTTATGTTATTCTATTATAAACCTAAAATTAGCTACGTGAAAAGTTTTGAGATAGTGTGCAACCCTCCGGATTATTTACAAGGTAATTAAACTGCTTCATACATGTAAATGTGCACTCGTGTGTGTGCAAACTAGTCTTGAATTGAAAACCTCACTTCAGTCAGCTGACCAAAGTTGCCAGCTGCTTCTGTTTCCTGTGTCTTACCTACAAGAGAATCGTAGTGAATCACTCATAGACACATACATACACAGACGGAGGAATCGAACTCCAAATCAAATTTTATTTGTCGTGTACACAGTTATACTCAGTATAATTCAGTGTAGTGAAATACTTGGTGGCCTCTTACTCCAAGACAATTTTAAATGACAAGAAGCATGAGGCTACCTTATTACCCGCAATAAATTTGGGGAAAAAAAGCTTTATTTCATATAATAATATTAGGAAGAGAATATGCTATATTCTAGGTGTGATAGACTGGGGTTTGTATTCTTGATTCATTTGAAGCTGTGCTTGAAGTTGGCCAGTACTCATTGGTTTGTAGTACAGGCTCCAGTTTGTTTTTCTCTTCAGAGTACAGAGTAACAACTAAGCGCCCGGTGCTGAATGACTAGAGGAGTATCGGCGCCCGGTGCTGAATGACTAGAGGAGTACCGGCGCCCGGTGCTGAATGACTAGAGGAGTACCAGCACACGGCTAGGGGTGGGGGGAAAATGGTGCGGGGAAGATTTTCTTGGCATACTTTGGGCCTATTGATACCAATTGATCACTGCTTGAGTACCAAAGCCTATTTGAGTGTTCTTGCTGACCATGTGCATCCCTTCATGGCCATGTGGGTAAATACCCATGTGACCCCTCGTAATGACCAGAGTGTCCTCGAGGTTCAGAAGCTTGCCTGAGAACACTTTCATACACCCAGGCCCAGTATTGATCCTGCCCTGGGGGAGTACATTTGTAATATGTGTGATCCACTATTGCCCTGTGCAGAGAATCACAGGCTGTGAAACATGTCTAACCCTACTATGTTGTCTCCATGTTGGGTGATGTAGAATGGGAATGAGGCAATTGATGAGGCGCTGAATTGCAGTGAAAGTTGTAGGAGGCCAATAAAGTCAATCTTACTCCAGCTGTAACCACAGAGTGTGGCTACTAAAGGCATCTGGCACTATTCAGCAAAGATATCTTGGTATCTTGGCTCCAGTATCAAGCCGTAGCAGCACACAGACTTCCAGATAGATGGGGCATTTAGAGAAGCTGTTAATGTGTGTGTGTGTGTGGGGGGGGGGCACTGCATGAATGACTGCACATACAGCTGATGATTGAAAACTATGATAGTGGTGAGGAAAGGAACAGCACACTTCCTGCATATCTGACCTTTATCTGGGCATCTGTAGCTCTCTTATCATGATGTGCAGAGCGTCATTTTCCACTTCCTCTCTTGTGGTGGTTTTATTTGGCTGTGTAACGTCTGCAGTTTGACTTTGGGCCTGTTAACTGCTGCACTGGTTTGTCTCTGTTTAGCAATTGAGCCGACGTCCGTCTTCCACTAGGAACTAAGGACGCCAATTCATGCTTCACTTTTCCACATTCCATCACGGCCCACGCACAGGGTGAATGACGTAAATTACGTCATCAGAGGGTGTCCACAGTACACTGGCAGCCCAGATTTGGGGTCCCGTAAACCTTTTTGTACACCGGTGTGCATCCACTGCACATGTCCAAGTAAACTGACTAGGAGTTTCCAGTGACTGACAGAAGATGAAGAGTAGCTGTGTGAGGATGTAGAAGCACCTTTACATATATAACTCATCGTGGAGGGAGCACATATTTCGGTACACAGACTTGTAGAACGAAAGCACCTAAACACTGGGCAAAGAATTGAGATCGAAATACATTATTTGATATAGTCTGCATATACTACATACTGTATACTTTGTATTGTAGCTATCTCACAGCTTTCAGTATTCTTATGGCAGAGCTGATCACCTTGTATTTCACTGCAGGTTACAGTTGGACTGTATACCTTGAATGTGACAAATAAGACCCTTGAATCCATTTGATGCACTTCAGTGTTTTTGTACATTTGTATATAATGTTTATTTGTTCTTGTTCGTTTTGTCATATAACAGTGACACCTAAGCTTGGGCGGTATCTCATTTGCCGTCGTTGTACGTAAGTACCGACCAGGACTGTCGTCATCAGCAGAGAAATGCAGTGTGTACACAAGAGTCGCGCTTGTGTGGGCTATAACAGCATGCAAAAAAGTTTCACTTAAGATTCATTTAAAGTGGACCATTTGCATTACAAACCCAACACACCAAACCTCTCCCAAAGCCTGCCTTAATCCTATTAGAGAAAGCTTAGTTCCTTATCTTCTGCCTGCTTTGAATCTGAGACTCCCCTTCACCATTTTCCTCTTTCAACCAATGTTTCTCACCACCTAAAAACTACAATAAACAGAATGCATTTTAACGTTAATTCTCTCGAGGGGATTAAATTGGGTCGTTCAGGTTTGGCTGCATACTTGGAGGCTGCTTTAAATTCCTTCCCATTTTGAAGGGTACAGGCTTTTCCTGTTCAAGACAATGAAGACCTGATACAAGAACCCAAAACAGATTAACAAACGAAACTCGATATGTTGGTTAGCTGGGTCAAATGACTCACGGGATCAGTAGTTTTAAGTTCACTTTAAAGTACCTGGATACAAATGTTTCCCCCCCCCCCCCCCCATAAAAAAACACAAAACCAATTACATCGATAAATCACAATATGCCTTTAATTATAGTGAATAGGATATGGAAGCTGTCAGAGGTACAAAACAGAAAATAATTTGCTCTTCATAGCAAAGCAGATCGCGCTTCCGTTCCGTCTTTACGGTGCAGAGAAATTTCCAAGCTTTCACCTTGCCGCCGTTCCCTCACCTTCACGCTAAAGAGGTCTGAGCAGGCCGGTCAGCCACGTCCCCATCCTCCGCTTGGGGTCGGAAGCAAATGCTGACCTTGTGCTGCAAGCGAGCTCTGAGGTTCAGCCCCTGCTGCACGTTAATGTACGTGTACTCCTGTGCCTTTAGTTTGGCGTAGTAATCGGAGAATTTGTTAAACAGGATTGAGATGGGCATGCCGTTCAGGATTATACCAAAGGAGATGCAGCCAAATGCCACCACTCGACCCAGGAAGGATATGGGCACCACGTCACCATAGCCTACTGTGGAGATACTTACCTATAGGGATAGGAACAAAACAGCCATTGTCGCAATAAAACTTTAGTTATGGTATGAGTCAGAAAAGGCATTTTTGTCTTGTGACTAAACTGGCTCGTCAGTGCACACAGTACAGTTTAATCCCTAATGCCTCCTTTTCATTTCTGAGAATTGGCTTCACTACTTCGGTCATTATCAGTTATTTAACCTAGTTTCTCTAACTCTCAAATATTGTAAAAATGTGCCGGATACTTGGCTCCAAATGGGACGGCACCATAAAATTAAAATGGCATAAAAGGCTCTGGATGATAGATATTAGTGAGGGAGGTGTTTACTCACGGCAGCCCACCACCAGGCTCCAGGGATGCTGCTGAAAGGGGTCCCAGGGACGTCATGTTCCACAGAGTGCAAGAGCGCAGAGAAGGTGAAGATGCCCATGGCGATGAAGAGGAACAGGCAGCAGACCTGCCGCTGGCACTGCCGGAGGGTGAACCCAAACGCCCGCATGCCGGTGGAATGTCGTGCCAGCTTGAGGATACGGAAGATGCGCATGAGTTTCACCACCTTCAGGACTTTGCTGACCTTGCTGACTCGTGCCATGGTTTGCAGGTCTTCTTGAACACTCAGATCTTCTTGACTGGCAAAGGCCTCAAAGATCAGCTGGATGAAGTAGGGCATGACCGCCACCAGGTCAACAAAGTTGAGTGCACTTTTCAGGAAGTGCTTAATATCGCAAGTTGTAAGAAGTCTTAAGAAATACTCAAAGGTAAAGAAAATAATTGATACAATCTCTATACACTCCATATAAGTCTTCCCGTAAACTTTGGAAGTTTTGAGTTCTGTAACGGTGTTGAGTGTCATAGCCACGATAGAGATTATCACAAATATGCTAGAAAATACTGCAAAGGTTTTGGCAGCCATTGAAGAGTAAGGGTTCTCCATCAAGTCCCACAGGGCCTTGCGGAGACCCCCAAGGATCATCCCATCGAAGCCCTCCTCATCCTGCTTGGGCTGTATTTCCTCCATGAGCTCCCTTTCAACTTTAAGATAGTCCTTAATGTCATCCACCTTTTCCTCAAAAAGAATGCGGCAACAGCGCTGGCTCTCCTTCATGCTCAGTCCCCAGTACGCCATTTCCTCCTCAAAGTTAATGGGGCAGAGCTCTCTCATCACCCACAGAATGTCATTCCGGTAGAAATGGAAGATGTAGTGAAAGAACGCAGGATCACGGTCGAAGAAGAACTCATTACTGAGCACCGAATAGTCGTCACAGAGCGCGAGTTGCTCGACACTGTCAGTGCACAGGGCCAGGGAGCCGATGCGAGACCGCGGGTACTGAAGCGCCGCGCTCTTCGCAATACGGAACACTTTCCCGCCAACATTAATGTTCATGATGTTTGATGGCCTCACGCGCTCTGCCTTTTCAGGCCCTTCACTCTTACCCTTAGGTTCTGGGCTATCCAAATTCTCCATAGAATTCCATGGCTTCACAGAACTGTCCTGAGAGAAAGGAAAGGGAATTTCCTCACCTCCAGAGCTTCGGGCAAAGCCATCGCTCAGCCGGGCAAACAACGTGGAGCGTCTCTTCTTCAGTTTCTTTTTGAGTCCACTCTGAGACAGATCCATAGCAACGATTCAAGAGAGAAAGCAAGGCAGGAGGGAGGACTAGAAGGACAAAAGAAGATTTGTTGATTCTATTCTGTCTCCCACGGCAAGTCAAGAGTAAATTGGCATCGCTTGTACCCAATGCCCAGTGTTGTGCCTGAAATGAATCTTATCCATCCAGAGAGCTGCAGAAAATGGGGACGTCACGCCTATTCAGTCCAGGACAAGATTGGGATGGGAAGCAGTCTTAGTGCATCAGTGTCACAGACACTCGGGATTCCTTTTTGGCCTCGAGGTTTAATCCCATTGCTGTTCTTTTGGTTTCTTAAGCATGGCTATAAATACAGTCAGGATTAATGCAAAGTTGATTTAAGGATTTAACAAAGAGATAGCAAAGGTAGAGTAACTCTTACCACATTTGATGCGTTTTTTACAGGCACATTTGCGTAAATTGCTCACAGGATCTTCATTTTCAATCACAAACTATCCATTTCAACATGTTGCAAACCTAATCAGATTTTATGCTTCAACACACAACCGCAATGCTGCTAAATAATGAAAGCTTTTATGGACTGTAGGAGTGTTTTTCCTCATTTGGTATAGTGATACCAGACTCTAGTGCTTGGGGGTAGGTCTGGTGCAGGTCAAGCCACAGCCACACGGAATGTCACAAGCAGCTAAAATACTCCGTTATTGCTTCAGCAAAAATACTGAGGGGTGAAGCAAATGGACGCACTGCAGCTTTAAGGGAGGCTTTGGCCACCTGCTTGACGTGTCATGTGATACAGGAGGTACCCGTAATAAAGACTTTATCCAATTATGAACATTTATTGAACAGAGACAAAAATTTTTTTAAAGAATTTAACCGTTCATCAGTATCGCTGCACTACCTCAAAATGTGCAGGATTCTTGACTGCATGTCTTCAGCACTTAACAGTTTAAAAGAAAACTTTGACATTTTCATAACATTTTTTTCCATTTTAGTTGTTCAAACTTATTGCTCATCAACTGGAGTACATATAAAGAATAAATGGAAAGTAATTAATTATTCCTTAAATTCAGAAAAAAGATAAAATTTTAAATAAATACCCCAAACGAAACAACCTGTCTATGTCAGGAGTGAACCTTGTGCCTAAATGAAGCTCTTAACACTTCCAAAAAGCTACAGGATTCTGACTGTGAAGGACCAGAGTCAACCAAGGCATTCTACAGCTACAAAATTTCACAGGACAGTAATCCGGATCTGCTTTTCTGTGTTCCCCTAAACTGAGCACCTATCGCCCCCTTGTGGCTTTTCCTAGGTTGCACATGCTCATGTTGCCCTTAGCTGCCTCATGAGAAATGTGGAGATGCATATGTGGCTCAACCACAAACCACAGTCAGTGAGTTGTCGGTGAGGCTCTTTACAGTAGCACAATAAAAATTTAAACACAACCATTATGTTGCAAGTGCTAATACAAAACCCTATCACTGGCCTCAGGACAACACACAATGGATGAGGGATTGGAGAAAATGGACAACAGAGCTTCAGGCGGCAGCTGGATCAAATGGACACAAGGCACCGTTCCTCCACCTTTAGCTGGGCGTCCTGAAGAAACATAAAAGATGCTGCTTTTAGCGTCTCAGAAAGTCACAAAAAGCATCTCTGCAAGAAGCCTGAAAGCATGCGGCAGGATGAAGACCGCTGCTATACTGATTTTACAGACCGCATGGTGTACTGACCTTGAAGGAATACATATCAGGGACCAGAACTGGCACAAGAGGATCCTGGGATTCTTTCAGCGAGATGGTGGGGTGCAGAAGGCGACTCCTGGGGCAGCTGAACTCTGTGTTCCACCACCAGAGCACCAAGACGGCCAGGAGTACGCTCAGCAATACTGCACAGACGGGAGAGCGAGGCAGCCAGGAGTACGCTCAGCAATACTGCACGGACAGGAGAGCGAGGCAGCCAGGAGTACGCTCAGCAATACTGCACGGACGGGAGAGCGAGGCAGCCAGGAGTACGCTCAGCAATACTGCACGGACGGGAGAGCGAGGCAGCCAGGAGTTCCTCTGTGCAGTATTGCCAAGCGTATGTCCGCAGGTCTAAGAACATCCCCATGCACTACAGAGCCTCCTTCAGAGGATGTCCAGGGGCCAGCGCTGCTTCACATTCCATCATGCACAATACACCGATTTGCTTCAAAATAACCCGTCATATTAAATTAGGTAAAATTTAAAAAGCACCTGTTAAATAAAAATAAAATAAAATAAAAAACTGGGGGAAAGCTTGACAGATACTACACCAATGTGAAAACTATATTTTCCAATATTTTTTTTTTAACATTTACGCAAGACATTTTTGTTCAAAGCAACGTATAAGTGAGGATCAGAGTGGGGTCACCTTGTCTCTGGAGCACATGGGCCTAGGGGCCTCAAGAGAGCAACCCTCTGGCAGCCAGGCGTTTGGAACAAAAGACCCTCTGATGACCACAGTGCCCCAGCCTGCACTGTGCATCCTATTCTAACCCCGGTGTACAACGGATGTCGAACTTGCATCAGTTCATTCTAGCGCCCCCAAGTGTTGGAGGACATACTGCAGAGGTACTCAATGCTCACACTGGTTTGCAGCAGCTGAAGGTGCCTGGACCCCTCTGTGGGACTCAGACTGACACCGAATGAGTGTCCATTTAAACACCAATGAATGACTAACCCAGACATGAGTGGCCAACATTTCAGGTGGCGTCTACAGCACCATGTCTAAAATGATGAGGGATTAAAGCAAAAGGGACTGGGAGGACCAGAAAATGACCACACTCACCAATTAAAGAAAGAATCTCTGCAAAGGAGGCATCATAAAGAACGGCAGACTTCTTATGGCCTGAAAACAAAAGTAACAAATTTACCCAATGAATGGGGGGGGCAGAAGTCACATTTGTAACAAGTGAATGAAATTACTTTTTATCATGTTTGATTCCAAAAAGACTTCATTCATTAAACTGAGCATTTCAATGAAGTTATAAAATGCACAATATAAATTTATAACTGGGTACAACTTCGCTGTCTGGCAGCTTCTCATTTAAGTATTTAATCAAATTCTTAAAATTAGAAAACAAAAAGGGAATCTGAGAACACCCTGGATGCCAGATCAGTCAGTAACTGAGGCGTCAGTCACATAAAGTAGGTTTCGATTTCCTACAAAACAAACACGTAAACACAGCGAGAGGCGGGCAGTATTTGAACCTACAAGTTCAGGATAATATGCAGAAAAGCTGCATGAAGTAAGTGTACAGCTCCTTGGATAAACCCGTTTCATTTACACCAAGATCCACATCCTCAGTGTTCATCCAAATATTCCAAGAGGGGCTATGAAGCTGGCCAGAAGATACTGTGAGGTTTAAGATGATAAACGTCATTGACCTCAGGGGGGATTCATTAAGGGCACTTTACCACTGCATCAGATACCATGCGTCTGTTACGGTGTTGGGTTTTCCCACTGGTGTAAACACTAGTACCAGCGATGAATGACATCATAACATGAGCCGGTGTATTTTGTACTGAATTTGGAAAAAACAGCTATAGTATATTGTACAGATGCGTGATGTGTGAAATTAATACTCAAATCACATGTTATGCACATGCGTCGCAAGGAGCGCAATAGCTGCGACGGGGTCAGGCTTTCATACCTTCACACTGAATGGACACTACAGCATTTTTACCTTTTCCATGGGAAACTTGACAAGCTTGTAATGTAATAATAATAATAATAATAAATAATAATAATAATAATAATAATAATAATAATAATAATAATAATAATAATAATATAAAATAAAATAAAAAATAAAATAAAATAAAATAAAAAAAAATAAAAAATAAAATAAAATAATAATAATAAAATAATAATAATAATCATCATCATCATCATCATAATCATCTGGAATGGAATAATCTAGTACGCGTTTTAAAGATTTTACTTCCACTGCTGTTGCATGAGTGCTGCACGCGTGCTGAGAATCATTTTCATCCCTGCTGATTAAATTACTCCCGGATGGGTTTGTAAGAAATGTGTTGAAATCCTTTTATGCTTTATAAATACCCCAATATGCATTACAACAAAATCACACTGCAAAACCGTGCTGCCTTAGTACAAAAGTTTTTTGTTTTTTTTTTTTCTCTTTTTTTAATTTGTCATTCCATCCTGATCTTGTATCCGTTCTTTCGACCAGATCGCAGTTAAAGCTCGGGTCTCTTCATTGGTCCAGGCATCCAGTATTATCATTTTAATAGACTTTGTATCTTTGTTGTGTTTAGAGGCAGGTTATTTGCATAACCAAAGTTGACAATGAATGCATCTGTGTGTCCCACCCCAACATAACGAAGCACCAACAAAGTACCACAGCTGGTTTGGTACTGGTACTCGACTAGAAGTCAATGGAACAGGGAAAGTACCAAACGTACAGTACCTGCTGCGGTGGAAACGCACCAGCACACAGATACAAACAACGCAGGAAGCCCCCTAACCCCTCATCTCCTTCGTTTTTTCGCTCCTTCATGCACATATACACAAGGCCAGCACAAGCTATTCTGACGGAAAAAACACGCAGAACACGCGCCGCTCTCGTCTTAATGAAGCCTCTTCATCCGTCACACACACTAACCTTGAGCAACGTCGTCTCCAGGTACCAAGCAGAAGAAGTGGGGGGGGTTGGTGTCAAAGAGCCTGGGCACACACCGAAAGGGGCAGACCTGCCCAGGATGGCCACAAACACCACCTGCGAAGTAGGCCAAGGAACATTCGAGGGCTGCCATTGGACTACTTTTCTATGGGTTAATCTATCGGCCATTTTACCGACAGATCAATCTAAACGATTTTCTTCCAGAAGAAAAAAAAACAAACCATTCAATTTTATTTTGACAAACTTATTGCAGGGCTTTAGATAATGGATGCCGGCTTTGACACAATACAGACATTACTTTTGCCCACGATTTGAAAGCAAATTAGTAGTATACCCAAAATATTACTGAGATGCATATTGTGATGCCCAAAAGTTAGTAATCTGTATAAAAAAAAAAAAAACGGTGCATCCTTCCGTTTATTAAATTCGGTTAGCAGAGCATGGCGGCATGTGACTCTTGGTAAATCATGGAAGTGATGAGCATTTATGATCAGCAACCACAACATCTTTAAGAGTGAAAATACTGTGGATAAGGCAAAGATGGGGGGTGACACTGCTTTTTGCCGATTAAAATCTGACTTTTTGGAAAATATAGTTCATTTTTACTTCAGTTCACAATTTGAGTGTTTGTTTCAGTTTACAATAACACTGGTCCCAACAAGTCCCATGTGCAGGAACACACACTGGCCCCATCAATCCATGTAGAATGAGCCCAGATTTTAGTCTAAATGTTCTCAGACACTAATTCAATGGAGATTGTAAGGTAGCAGGCATCAATTTTAAATACTCATGTAAATGCACTGTCAGTGTCGACGTCATCGACCAAGTCGACCAATGGCGGCAGCCGTAGTATATTCGACATCACAACACAACAACGCAGCTGCAGATGAGCTCCCTGTGTAACTGCGGCGAGTCACCTGACACAGCCTCTGGCTGAAGAACCGGGTGAACCACGACCAGCCCTCCCAGGGAGCGGACGTCAGACAAAAGGACTTTGAAGGAGCTGCCATTGTGCTTGTCTGCGCTGCACAGTGTGCGGGTTTCCTGATCACCCCAGAACACCTTCCCCTGCAACGCAGCGCACAAAAACAGGAAAGGAGCCGCACACCTTCAGTCACCGTCACGCAGCAAAGACGTAGAGGCCATTTGCGCAATATTTCTCCAAACTCCAATTCCTATTTTTGGCCAGTCGCAGTCACAGCGGTACCTCAAATACTGCAAGCGCAAAAGGCCTGTCCAGGTGTCCGTTTGATTCCAGTACGGTCTTGCGATGTTTCCCATCAAATCCAACGCGCGAGATGGTGCGCAGCGTAGAGTCTGCCCAGTACAGTAGATTGCGAGGAGTGTCTGGAAAAGTGTGTGAAACGACACGAAGACCTTTACACAAGTGGATACATCAAAAAGGCTTCAGCCATGTCATTCTCAGTGACTGGTTAATTGTTGTACAATTTGCAAGATTTAACAGAATGGCCCAAAGGAGGTTCTCTGCTAGACTGACATCTTGGAAGTTGATCCCCTTTGCAATTCCAGAACTCACCCAGAGAGATTGCAATAGGGTTGTGCAGTCCTGAGCTAACAAGCACCAGTCTGTCCTCTCCATCCATACCAGCCCGCTCAATCCTGGCAAAGCTTCCAATTTCTGCCCAGAACAGGAGACTGGAGATTTGTCAATACTAAGTGTGTATATTTTATATTGCATGTTATTACTCAGTTTTCTGTTATGACGATTTATTGCTCTCTATCATTATGTGTTGCTCAATTCTGTATGGACATGTACAAGCAAATACAGGTATCCGTCCACCAGGGTCCTATTCAGTATGGAATGTCCGAGGTCCATAGTAAATAATACACACTGCTGGAGACGCCCAAAAGTTGACATAGTAGGACATTAGCGGGTGTGTCGCTAAGATGAACAGATGCAGGAGAATGGGCACCACTGGCAGTCATATAATGAGCCACTGCAACACAGCACGCATACAGTAATGTGCAGGTGAAGACAGCTACGTTAGGGTCATATGACGTATACAGTTCCTGTACTGTCCCATTTGGACTGTTGCTGCTAGAGGACTGTGTATACTGTACTGTACTCAGTCATGTCTTTCCTCTAGATTCTAGAACTATCTGGATATGCCCAAATTGACTTGCATCCGGTGGTCCCAGTGCCAAATGAAGACACAAGTCAATGGATACCTGCATTTCATTGTACAAGTGACAAGGCTTTTCACTTCTTCATAGTCAAGTATTTAAAGATATCAAAAGGCAGACAAATCGTCTCCATATCTTGGTTGTACTTGAGGAAACTTACCCCAACAAAGGCTCCACAGCAATCCCTGATGGGGTTGAGAGTCCACCAATCAGAAGCCGTCGCCGGTGCCCATTTATTGGGGCCACATTGACCGAACCCACATGGGCATCGGTCCAATAAAGAAGGGCATGCAGCCAGTCAACAGCCAGCCCCATGACCTCCCCAAGGCCGGACAGCACAAGGTGCGGCTTCCCGGAGGATTCATCCAGTGAAATCCTGGAAGGAATGATTAGTCACTGGTATGCGTATATATAAAGCCATTCTGGGTAAATTTCCTTCTTATTTATCATCATTCTTGATCTGGAAGCAAGGAGGTCATAATCTTCGCTTGATGGACTTTAAAACTAGTTGTTCCAAAAGAAAGAACTGAATTGGCAAAGAAAGCTTTTAGGTTTTCAACACTTGACGCGTGAAACACCCTTCAACCTGAACTTGGTCTGCAAAATTTAATACCCTTGAATGAATTTGAAGTTTTGGTAAAAACTCTGGAGTCTAGGTTGTCTGTGTGCAAGTGTATGGTTTGAGTGTTTTTGTAATTTAAGGTAAGATTTTGGACTGACGCTGTGCTGCTGCTACCTTGGCCAGGTCTCCCTTACAGATTTGTGATCTCAGTGGGACAAACCTGGTTACATAAATAAAATTAAATAATAAAAATTAAAAAAAAAAAAATCTATGGAGGAAAATACACCTAAACATTGACTAACCAATGAGCAGAACAAGAAGTGAATTGTATGTATAAAGAAAAAACAAAAATCATCATTTATACAAGTTACACGAAGCCAGGCAGCAGTGCTGAAGGGAACAGCATTTCCTAAAGCTTACATGTAAATGGAAGCCGTCTTGGACTCCGCCCAGTATAGAGTGCGGTTTGCGGTGAAAACGGCGAGGGGGGCCAACCCTAGATCACCCCCCGCCAGCTTCCAGGATTCTAATCCAGCAGCATCCATCCGCCACACCCCGTCTGCCCTGCTGAAGGCCAGCAGGGCCTCGTCACCTGTAAATCAAAACGTCCCTAATGACTAAACCACACCATTACCTAATCAACTGCCGTTGTCACTATGGAGTCAACTGATAATTGACTAACGTACCGATTAATTAGATGTTTAATCGAATCAAATATAATATAGTCCTGTATTTAATATAAAAAAAATAATTAAAAATGTATGTCTGGACACAGGAACCAAGCCAGGCCAAGTCAGGGTACTCAGTCAATCTTAATACTCCAGTTCACTTAAGCTGCATGTGTTATGACTCTTGAAGGAAACCAGAACATCCAGCGTAAAGCCATGCATGGAGAGAACGTGCAAGCTTCCCACCCAAAGCAGCGGTGTGCAGCGGTAACACTACCCACGGAGTAACTGCACCCTCGATGCTCCGCCTGCACAATGTTATTGTAAGTCTCGCATAAGAACCACGAGAGTCAGCTGGGTCGAGACCATCAGCAGAACATTTTACTGTCACAGGAAACAAAACTGAGTAAGTTTTACCATTTTACTGACGGTTCCTTTTCTACATTATCTGGGACACGTTTTTTAAAAAAAAAATAAATAAAAAAATTTACTGCCACTATACAGGCATTTGCATAAGCTGCCATTAAACTCACAGGCAGTGCAGTACGTTTGAGAAACTGAACGAGACTTGAAGGGGAAGATGGTGGCGCAGGAGGTAGTGCTATCGTTTGGCAACCAGAGGGTTGCAGATTCGAGCCCTGGTTCCTCCTGACCCCGTCAAAGTGTCCTTGAGCAAGACACTGACCCCCAAATTGCTCCCGGTGTGCAGGTTGGCACCTTGCATGGCAGCCTCCGCCACCGGTGTGTGGATGGGTGAATGTGAGGCATGAACTGTAAAGCACTTTGAGTGCTCGTAGGAGTAGAAAGGCACTATATAAATGCAGTCCATTTATCAGGAATAAGAGGAAAGCCAATAATTGGTCACCAAAAGACAATCGTCTTCCCATGTGTAGAAATAATATCACTTATGTCCCATATTAAGCGAGATGAAGGCTAATCCTGCAGCCATGTTGTTTTAACAGCGATTGTCTTGAGACAGAAAAACTAAATTAAAACGATTAGAGTCATTTAAACCAGCAAGCGAATTCTTCCACACAACTGAAGCTTTCGCTCTGTATTTGGATCATCATTCGCTTTGGTCAATCTTCCTTCCAGGATATTGCAGAGTAATCGAGAAGGCAAATTTTAAATCGAGATCTTTAAGAAATAAAAAATTTAAAATCAAGTAACCGACAGCTCTAATGAACCTTATTACATGGAAATAAACTGTGATAAACCATTCACTGCTTTAACGTTGTTCTTACTAGGCAAAAAAAAAAGACCCTTGCAACTAGAGGCCATTGTATGAGGACACAACCTTTGAATTAAGTGTTAAGCGATGCGACTTCTGACTTCCATGGTTGGGTCCAAATCACAGCACCAGCTCTCTGAAGTCTGCATGTACTCTAGCGACCAAAAATACGCGGTTAGGTGACCTGGAGATTCCAAACAGCCCATACTGTGCCGTTGTATACAGGCGTGATGTACTGTGATGGACTGGCTCCCCATACAGCATGCCCCCCGTCTTCCTGAGAAAGCAGCCAAGGAAAATGGCTGGCTGGATGGATAAATGTTATAAAAATAAGCTCTTACCACTAGCTCTGCACTCCCCCACATTGGCACCTTTCAAGTAACCTGAATGACAGTCACAGGTGAAGGTCCCATTTTCATGGAAGCACAACTGACCGCACAAGTCAGTGTCCAGACACTCGTCAATTTCTAAGGAAAGAGTTTGATTTTTAACATCATGTCTAAAAATCCAGTCCAAAAAAAGCATCATGTGTCAGATTTGACAGCTTTTGGTTACTTTTCATAAATCTTGTTTTGAAGGAAAGACCAGGCCGCTCACCCTCACACTGGGTGTCCCGCACCAGCCTCAGGCCATGGGGACAGTCACACACGAAGCCCAAAGGCTGGTCTATGCACAGATGAGAGCATCCGCCATTGCTGTCCAAGCACTCATTTTGATCTAGGGTAGGAGGAGGTTTAGCGTCAGCATCTGCGAGACGGCGCGTGCACAGACACTGCATGCGTGCACAGACGCAGCATGCGTGCACAGACGCAGCATGCGTGCACAGATCGGAAGGGAAAAGGCATCTCGGAGAATTCTGGAGGACCGAGCGGACTCACCACAGTCCTGCTCATCACTCCCATCCACGCAGTCCTGGGCATGGTCACACCTCCAGGACTGGGGAATACACTGCCCGTCTGAGCAGCTAAACTCAGGACAGCTGCGGTGGGTTTGCTGGGGGGGCCGGCACAAGCCGTGGAGTTCGTCGGCACCGTCGGGGCAGTCGGGACTGCCATCACACACCTGGGCCCCGGGCAGACAGCTGCCCGAGCGGGGGCAGAGGAAGGAGTCGTCCATACAACTCTGGCACGATTCCTCGTCACTCCCGTCGCCACAGTCGTCTCTGCCATCGCAGCGCGAATCCAGCGACACGCAGCGTCTGCTCCTGCAGGTGAACTCATACTGCTTGCATTCAGTTTGACCTGCGAAATTAAAAGTTCTGGAGATTAGGCTTGCGACACCCAGATTAATCAGATGTAAAGCAGAATAATGTGTCCCACCCACAGATACAAATTTACAGCCCGCTCCTGTGGGCTTTTACGAGGAAATGCCACAGCAGACCATCGGTGCAGACACCTACCACAGTTCTCCTGTAGCTCATCTGACCCGTCCTGACAGTCAGCGCTGCCGTCACAAAGAGACCCGTTACCAACGCAGCCGCCATCCGGGCAGAGAAAACCTGAGCAGGACTTTTCCCCTGAAATACATGGGCAAAAGTCATCCGACAGACACACTGATGCTCATGCTGGAAACTGAACAACTGCCAAAATCACACCCCGGTTTTAACGATCTAAGCCTTTCATGAACTTACAGCAGTTGGCCTCATCACTGCCATCCTTGCAATCGTCATCTCCGTCACACACCCATATACGAGGGACACACTGACCACTGGAGCACAAGAACTGTGATGATTTGCATGATCCTACTACAGCACCTAGTAGGAAAAAAAAATACTTTAAAAGTAAGCTGTTCCAACACAGAGGAACTTAGAAGATACAGTACTCTCACTTAAAGGTGCCCACTTATCTTAAACCTATAGTTCTTCCACCACTCCATAAATTCAAATACAAAAGTACCAATTTTCTTAAAATTTGTCACCTAAAAAGGAATTGAGCAGAGATTTTACAGCACAAGAACTTACAATATGAGACGAAAGCGCTATGTATCAGGGGAGAAGAGGTCAGGTCGAGAGTGGCAGAAGAACGACCATATCACATGCGAGGAATGAATGGATGAAAGAATGAAACGAAACAAGCTGAATGGCTCCAGACCTGCCAAATAAGTAATAATGACGTGGGGCAAAGTGATCGAGCAACACTTCGTTACAGCTATCCTCTTTAAGGCGCGATATACAGAGACAGGACACCTTTTTCCGGAGTGGCTGCTTTTTGAAGAACGGAGGCCGGTTCCTCAGTGAGCGTTTATGCCGCGAGTCATACCCTAATGTCGCCAGATCCACAGCTACGGGGACCCCCATGTTGAGTCTTGTCTGATATGTATAAGCTTCCCTGAATAGAATTGTGGTTGATACAAACGCCCGGCTACGGAGCACATTCGCGGGACGAAGCAGATCGAGAGGGCGGGCTACGGCTGTCAGACGACCGGCCAATCCCGAGCGGGAGACGGCAGGCGGAGGCAGGTCAGCCCCGCATCTCCATCCAATCACACGTGGGTAAGGGCACTTTCACACGCTTTAGATTCGGGGAAAAAAGTAATTTTCAATTTCTCCTCTATAACTATGCAATCGGCAGAGTTCTGCTGAATGAAAACATACGTGTTAAAATGCACCTAAGCGGATCGGACTGCCTTACCCTGTACGAAAAGCCAGTTTCGTATATAGATTAAGAGTCCAAGGGCGACAAGGTGCTTCATGGTCGATTCCTGCGCCTTCTTGCTTGTCAGGCACGTGCGTGACGCAATGCCAGGCGTTTCTTTTTAACCCCGGCGTGATTAAAATCTTTATACATGATTGGCTCATGTGTACCTCTCAGTGAATAAACTCATCTACCATTGGCTCTGTGCTGACATCATTTAGAGACCGCTATTTTCCAAGCGAGCTTTAGCCTTTTATTAATATTTTACATGGGTGCATAGGATGACGGTTTGATCTACGTACTTAGTAAGACTGATATTCTCAGCAGTGATGTGACGACTGTACTTTGAATGGAGATTTTAACTGGCTTCGAATAATTTTAATAAATCAGTGAATATACTGATTTCTAACGCTATTTCACATGTATGTCAGCTGACAAAACCATGAATCTTATACACAATCCTGATTCAATAACACAACTAGTAGTCTTGTCATTTACATGTTGTGAGGCAAAGCTGTGGTTTGATGAATAGCACTACAGCCTCACATTTCTACTGTCAGTGCTTTAGATGCCATTTATGGCTTTCTAAGTGTGGATTTCACGTTTCCCCAAACGTGCATGGCTTTCCTCCCTCCGTCTAAAACAGGGGTGTCAAACTGCAGTCCTGGAGGGCCGGAGCACTGTTAATTTTTGGGTTTCCCCTCATTTAACATACCTGATTCAGGTCCATGTGTTCATTACCACACAGCTCTTGAGCTGAATCATTTGTGGTGGAACAGGGAAAGAACTAAGCTACACAGGGCTCCGGCCCTGCAGGAATGGAGTTTGACATCTCTGGTCTAAAACCATGTTATATGGGGAAGCAGAACAGGTCACATTGTGTGTCTCTATGTGTCACTTGTGATGGACTGGCATCCTGTCCAGTGTGTCCCCTGTGCTTCTTGGGTAGGTTCAAGGTTCAACATGACCCTGTACTGAATAACTGATAAGAAAGATGCACAGATATAGCAGGTAATTTTATATAATTTGCACACATTGTGATCAGACATCATCATTTTTCCAAAGTTTATTAATACTTTTAGATTTTCAAACACCAAAGAGCATGAACTAGTATGCTAGTTAGGAACGTTCTTCCATTAAGAACGGAAAAGAAAGGGAATAATGATTATTTTCAATTGTCCTTCAGAGATATGGTTGATCCATAGACAATGGAAGGTCCTTCCCATAACCAGGGACAACTGGACACTTTTCTTGGACTGCAGGAGCTTGTCTTCATTCACAGGGGAAGAGTGAAGACAGGAGAGAGTTTTGTTTATATGAAAGATACTGTGTAGATGAACTATAGGTAATCTTGCAAAACAATTCTATATACAATATTATATGCTCTCACTATTTGTAGTCACAGCACTGCAGATTCAGTTCAGTTATATTAATTTTACATTCACGTTTTACTTGAAATGTTTAGTTATATTTATTGCCCATTAATATAACTGTACTGATGAAATATATTTATCATATTACTAAAGACCCTATTCAGAATACAATGTAATTGTTAAAAAATATCCTGGAAAAAAAGCAATTTAAAGATTACCCCCCAGCTTCAAGTGCTTTTTGAAACGACATCACGACGGTGGGCGGCACGGTTTCTCTTCGCCCATCTCGTTCGCAGTAATAGTTATGGGCAAACTTGTGAGAAGGTCCAACTGCAAGTTCGGGTGCTGGTTGAGTTCTAAAGATAACATGTCGAGAAGCCATGTATCAAATTAAGTGACCGCTTACAATCACTAAATGCAAACTAGAGAGCCATATTAAATTTTCCAAAGTCGCAATGTTGATATGATTAAACAAACAGCTAGGTTACCACAACAGCACTTTAAAATACCGTACCTTTTTGCAATCTCACCATACCGGAGCTGAAGTTTAGACTGAAGATCTTGCTGCAATGATATGAAGGTCACAAAATTCGGTAAAGAGAGCAACACACACTACGCTGTTCAAAACATATTAAAATGAATTAAGGTTTAGCATGCGAGAAACTATTAAGAAAATAATTCCAGCTATGTCAAGTTACAAAATAATAACTGCCAATTCAACACAAGACATGCAATATTCTCAGTACAAACGTATTCTAGGTAAATGCCTAGCAATGTTTTCAGTTTTAAAGGGCAATCCGTTTTTTGTTATTAATGCAATACAATACATATCCAACTTCAAAGTCTTATAATTTCAACTATTAACACCTTGGTAACACTGACAGAAAAAGATAATTTACCCCTGATAAATAATTTCGAAGCCTCTGAATTATCTTTGTAGCCGTCGCCATTTCTGTACGGGTCAAACTGTAATCTCGCGATAATGAGAAACCACGTATAACACGTGATGACTTGCGTGTAGCGAGTTATATATCACTTAACCCTAATTACATATATACCCTACTGCACATATATGCATAACACGTACAAATAAATAACATAGATACATAATACAAACTGACACGTAATCCTGAATTTAAAAACTATATTACTACGTCATAATGGTTTTGCGGAAGAGGTTATGGGTGCAATGGATGATGGGAATATTATAAATTACATTTTTATATAGTCTTTTTTATTTATACCTTTCCCAGTTCAGTCTTTCTTAAACGTTTCTGCTGTAGAAAACGTCGTGACGTGATATTTTTAAGTAACCATTCTGAGTATAAATAGGCGTCTCGCCCCACGTGATCCCCTTTCCGCTGGAAAACGCCAAGATGGACGCCAGTCGCGTGCAGCCGATAAAGCTCGCCAGAGTATGTGATTTTAAACAAAGTATTGTAATTGATTGCCATATGTCTGCATAAACGGGGAAAATCCAGTGTCTGTATAATATCCTCGTTTGTCTAAACAGTTTCGCTACTGTATTATATTTTTGTTTCGCACACAGCACGTGAGAGGTTACTTTACAGTCTCGGCATGTTAGGAACGTAAAGTTAGAAAATGGTGGTGTTACATTAAATTAACACTTTTGTACGCATACAGTGATCCCTTATGTTGTCCACGCAGTAAAGTTTGTGTGTTTAATTCAGGGAATATTTTTTGATGATCCATGTAGACTAGCGTACCACTCTGGCTAGTATTTCGAAAGCGTTAGCTACTTGGAACGTAAACAGTTTGCTGTTTATGCAGATAGTTGCTTCTGTCTATAAAGCTGCTGTACTTCTAATTCTACCATTAATAATTGCATCTCATTTTAGGTGACGAAGGTTCTTGGCAGAACCGGGTCCCAGGGCCAGTGCACCCAGGTAAGTAGTTTAGATGGCTTCGTGTGTTAGTGGTTTCATACGTCTCAATTTTCATAGCTGTAACGTCTTATTTACTATTTTAAGGTGCGGGTTGAATTTATGGACGACAGCAACCGATCTATCATCCGTAACGTGAAGGGTCCGGTCCGAGAGGGAGATGTGCTAACCCTGCTGGAGTCGGAGAGAGAGGCCCGGAGGCTGCGTTAGGTGAGCCCCCTTTTCCGCTTTAGTAAGCCAATCCTAGCTGTAAATAAAAACATAGCGAGCCGCTCCCAGTACGTGATATACAGGGAAGAGTTGACATTTAGGTACGTTCCGAGTGATGCTCCGTTAAGATGTGGTGACGTAGATTGGCATGCGGTTACTGATTGTCTTGGAAAAGCAGTTTTTTGTCTATCAGCTTAATCTCAATAAGCCAGTAATTATGCTGCTCATTAATTTTTACATAGGATTAATATTCCTCCGAGCCGGGTGAAGTAATGACAGTGCTTAATGAATTTTCTGTTGATATTTAAGGCAAAAGGTTTCATTCCTTGATACTGATTGTAATTTTCCCCTCCCTGCAGTCCAAAGACAGAAGCGAAACATCAGTCAAGGAGAAGACTTGGTGTCTGGAATGTCTTTTTTGACAATAAAATATTAAACTGATGTTTGTATTGAGTGATTATTTAAAATTTATAACACACCAGGCTTATCTACGTGCTTTAACTACCAAGAAAATTCACATTAAGCACTATTTGGACTTCAAAATAAGGCTTGAACAGCAGCATATTGTACAGAATTCCATTTTTTTTTTTTTTTTTAACTCATTGTGCTGTGCGAAAACAGAACATCTGTTCTGGTACATGGTCCCCAGACGGCAGTCACTGACTGATACATATTCAACTTAAGTATGTGTGAGTGTAAAGAGACACATGATTGACGTTTTTAATAAAAAAAAAAATTGAATACAGGACAATGTTGCATAATACATTTTTGGTATAAGGCATTTTGGAAAATGTTAGAAGTTAGTGATTTACACTGAGCTGTAACTTCATACAAGGGCAAAACAAAGGCTTTTTTTAAATGAGATCTTAGAAGTCCACTGGCTTGAGTCTGGAAACAGAATTCAGTCACTAATGATTGAAGTATTCTTTAACAGCAGTTTTATACCAGAAGTATAGTGATACAGTAACTTAGATGTTAGAAAATAATGCCTGTACAACACGCTTTCATATGTGGTTGTATAATATGTAATACCAGAATATCAATATAAATACATTTCATAGTGTTTTATATTAAAAAATGCTATTTTCCAGTATAGTCGCCATCGTATTCCAGCAGACCGTGTCCAGTTATCTTCTGCGTTTCTCCCCACAGGCTATACAGTCGGTGCGACATCACACGAGGGGCTTCGGTGCTGCCTGCAACATCACACACCAGCTACATTTAAATTATAACATTCTTTTTATGAGCCATTTATCCACTTAAGATGCAAAACTACCACTGGGAAACGCATGTTATCAGAAAATCGCAAAATACGTGGATACTTTTAAAGTTGTGTCCCCCAGCGCACGTAGCTCCACCCCCAGCGCATGTAGCTCCACCCCCAGACATTTCCATTAGAAATAAGGGGTGTTGCAACCATCAGAAACTTTGCTGACGGATTCAGTCCAGGAGGCACAGAATGAAAACAACGAAAAATTTAGTGTTAAAATATTTTCCGGTGTTCAAAGTTATTGACTTATGACTCTCCGCATATATTAAATATTTGCAGCTTTGGCCTACTGCTATGTGCGCCAGGCCGTATGTCTGAAATGTGAATATATCATAAATTTGTCTTCTGCTAGTCAGGCTGAGCAACATCTTTCTAGGTAAACCTCTTCCTGGATAAATTTATCCTTCGTACTGACAAATGTGTTACTTATTTTACTCCAAATTTAGTTTTAAAAATGTAAATGAAAAATACTCACGCTTGCTTGGCTCTTGGAGTAGTTCATATGGGCATAGAGCAGCACAGCAATTTCATTGTGAGACGCTTCCAGAGCAATGGAAAGGGCGTTACTGCCATCCTGGCAAAAGGAGGACGAACATGCAGGTTATTCTCCAAGTGGACTGTCTGTTCTTTTTACACCAAGTGGTTCCTGTTATTAAACACAAGTACAGACCAGAGTACAGAACATTCCAAGCCATGAGAAAATTAATTTTCAAACAGCATGAACTTATTTCTATTTTTCCTTTTTGAAGATTTCCAGTTCTGTAATTCCTGTCTAGCTGTTCAGTACAATTTTTTTTAATTTAACAATGCTTCACACAATAAACTCATACTGTACTACATCTGTACACATTTACTGAAAAATGCTAATTATATGTCAATGTCAATATCACAAATATTTTTTAAGTGGGTATGGAGGATCTTGTTAAGTTTGTTCATCATTAGTTTACCCATTTGCTTAATATTTCAATAGATATAAATTCGATTTAGCTTTAGAAAATTAATAGAATTACCGGTAATCTATAATTAGCATTATAGACTCAGATGCAACATTTAACTTCTGTTCCACAATACATACAGTGCTCACTGAAAGTCGTTTGTTAAATTCAGTAAAAATGCTGCAAATTTATTGGTTTCTTAACAGAAGTCCATTGACAAGCAATGTTTAACATATCTACATATTTTCCACACAGACAATTTTTTTTTTTGACAGTTCTGTTCTTGCCATTTTACTGTTAATTGTAGTCATAGGCTTCCAAAATGAAACAAAACACCAAACATTTGTGTTTAATGTTATTGCAAAGGTGTTACTATGTCAGACTGCTTGTCATTGAACCTTGAACAGCTTTTTTAGAACTATAATTTGGGTTTCTCTTTATTACTACTTGCTTCATACGACTGGACCGCTTAAAAAGTACTGGTGTAACACTTCAGTGTTCTGTTTATTACTTTTTTTTTTTTTTAAAAAAAAAAAAAAATATTTTTACTAAACTGTATAAATGTTATAACAAAAAAAAAAAAATCAGATTTTAGCTGACTCCAAGAGAAGCAGCTGTGTTGTGACTGAGTTTTAACTCGACTGGACTAACTGGTTGTACGTACTAATCCTGTTAGAGTTTATTTTCAGATCATACGCGCCTGTATTTGTTTCGGAAGCTCATATACTCTACAGCCGGGAATCGGTATCTGTGGTATTTACATTGTCCACTATGGAAATATCACAGCCTGGCTGCTCCAGGAGCAAGGAGACGATCTCAGCGCGGCCGTGCTCGCTGGCGCACATGAGCGCCGTGGAGCCTTCCTCATCCTGGGCGTTGACGTCCGCCCCGCACACCAGCAGCAGCTCTGCCATCTCTCGCCGCCCATGGCTCACAGCCAACATCAGCGCCGTCTGTCCAGCCTGCACACAAGTGACCCATAACATCCAAAAATATCCAAGAGACTCTGACAGAGACCCTTCCCAAGCTCATATCCGCGCTGGACCTCTGGACGTGGTAGTACTTAGTATCAAACCCTTGATCTGAACACAAAGACGACATCAAAATTGCTACCTGAAACGAAATGCAATGCTTGAAGCTCAAATCCGCTTAAAACAGAAAAATCTCATTATTTAAAGTATCTCGGTTGTCTAACGTTTTAGATTTTAGTTGCTGTTGAAGTAATACACATTAAAAATTGAGTGCAATAACTAAGATATGCAATAAAGGTAGGTCAGGAGCAAAAGTAGGTGGTATATTAAGTCTCTAAGATGTCCTGGAATGGAAATAAAGCTTCTCCAAGTGTAGTATAGGAAGAGTAAGTCTGTCTGCGCAGAGCAGGCTCACTTAGTTGACTTTAGCATTGACCATCTGCACTGACGCAGCAGAGCGGGCTCACCTGGCTGGCTTTAGCATTGACCGTCTACGCAGACACAGCAGGGCGGGCTCACCTGGCTGGCTTTAGCACTGACTGTCTGCGCAGAAGCAGCAGAGCGGGCTCACTTGGCTGGCTTTAGCACCGACCGTCTGCGCAGACACAGCAGGGTGGGCTCACCTGGCTAGCTTTAGCGTTGACGTCGCCCCGGCCCAGCAACTTCTTCACTACCCTCATGTCGTCGTCCTCCTTCAGCGCCGCCAGCGCCGCCAGCATGATGGCCGTGTACCCAGCCTTGTTCTGCTGGTCCACGTCGCACATGCCTGCACAGAGCACGCATTCCCAGAGGTGTAGCAGGCTTGTGACGTTAATAACTCTCAATTCACGCGCAAGTCCTGCTAACAGAAAAGCTACTTTTTGCCAAGTTAAAAATTAAGACCAGCAGCAAAGATAGCAAAGCTGTACAAGTAAGAGAGCAGTCCTCCAAAATCAAACGGGCAACTCAAAAACACGAAATAAGTGATAACTGTATCCTCCTGAGATCCAGGGGAAAAACAGTTTAGTTTAATTAAACATGTTTTTTTACATAATTGATGGAATAGAAAAACGCACGCCCCCTCACTTAAAATGTCCTTAAAAACAGGAACTTGATCACGTGCCGTGTATTAAAGGTGTGACAGATCACAAAATACATGGCTCTGCTACAGCAGGCAAAACAGAATTTCTTTTTAATTTTATTAAATTTGCAATCAAAAGAGAGACACTCATTTACCCTTCACATGGTGTACATTCATTCACCATTATTTTACCAGGCAGAGCATTAAGAAGTTTCTTACTCAACGACAGCCTGAAAAACAAAACGTGCATCACAATTACATGCTAATTTCTGCTAGCATGTCTGTGAGAATCGTTGTGTTGTGTTAGCATCGAACAATATCAGAATTAGCATCATCTTGCGAAAATTTGTGAATCCATTCCATTCATCCTTTCTATAGTACTTTAAGTAGGAAATTCACAAGTTCAGAGTTATCGGGAATGCAAAAATACATTGCGATCTGTGATGCTACTAAAAACGAACAATACATAGAATATGTCCCGTTTCCGTTCACATAATCCATGCATATTGACGCAGATCACTGGTATGTCTGTGTATTTCGACCAATCAGATGGTGGCGACGCGACCAGCCCTAGTTGGTCATGCTTTTGGCCCTGCTGGTAAGCAGCGCCCTGTTTGCCCTGGTACCGGTCGGGTACGGCTCGGTTCTGACTCAGTTCCTGGGGGCAGTGGTTTTATTAGCTACTCTCTATACCGTGCTGGTGTAATATATTGGGAAAAGTTCCCAAACTGCTGATGTAAAGTGACAAGCGAAGGTGTTCTTCACCATTATGACTGACTGACCAGCATCAGCCTTAACCAGCTCACATCCACAGTTAGCGTAGTGTGCTCTGCGTTGAACAACTACTTTAGTTAAATTTAGGTTCCGCCCGGGTCAATAAATATCAATTTCATGGTGCATATCGAATCAAAAATGACATTCCGAATGGCACACAACGAATACCATGTATATTATGAGAGAGAAGCAAAATCACTATGTCCTCTGCAGAAGACGAAAATGAATCGCTGGATCTCAGGAGGATATACTGACCAAAAAAAACACAATACAAGCAGCTGATCAGAAACAGACGATGATACCAATGACAGGTATTCAAGGGCTAGTGCCTGAAATTTGGGTTGAGATATTGGCAAAATGTTAAAATTGTTCCTAATTATCCTGTGGATAGACTTTAAATATGTCTGCAGACAGCTCCATAATTAGTCTATTTCTCTGTCTCCTGACACGTTAGTCCTCGGTTACATCTTCCACACTGACCCGTATCCAGCAGGAGTTCCACCACCTTAAAGTTGGAGTGTGAGACGCTGTAGTGTAAGGCGGTGTTGCCGTTGCCGTCGGTCATGTTAACCACGTGTGCCAACAGAGCTGGGGACACTTCTGAGAATGCCATAAGGTAATGTGACACACGGGAGGGCTGGGCTGTCTTGGTACTGGACACGCGGAACCACTCCATCTGTACAGCGTGAGAGCTGGAGAGCTGACGGACAGAGGTGTGAGGAGCATCACGTCACTGTAAATTCTTACTATTCATGAAATCTCACTTCCACAAAGCACATCACACATGATATATGCAATGAAACCATAGTAAAAATAAAGAGACGAATCAAAAGATAAATGGCTGTACTGATCACCTACCACTTCCCTGCTCTTAAAGGCATCGGCATGATCATTGAGATGGTTCTTCAGAATGAGGCAGGCTTCTCGTGTTTTTGTACTCAGCTCGAACCTACAATGGAAAAGGAAGGGTTATATATTGCGCTTGCCTGTTGAATTGCTTGGGCTCGCATGTCACAACAGGGGCCAAAGGTCCCAACACCAAAGTGAGTTCTGAAAACACACTTTTCTTTCACAATATCCTGACGCTCCTCCGCGTCTTTGCTCTCTGCTCCCGTCGCCTCCTCCACAGCACTGTCACTGTCTTCCAGATTGAGGTCTTTCTCATCATCTGAAGTGTCCTCCAGGGCTTCACCTTCGTCGCTGCTGTCAGAGCTAACACCAGCCCCACTCACTCCAGAAGAACTGTCACCTCCTTCTCCATCTTCTTCTTCATCTTCTTCTTCACTAGAAGTTGACTCATACCTGTAGATCCAAACAAACTTGAATGCTCAGTTACTGTTATATTAGTGTGACATGTAGATTTTGTTTTTAGTATTATATTAACAAATGCCATCCATTTCCTGAAAACACTAATTTATAAAGTTAATTTATAAATTTACTAATTTATAAGTTGCCGTTACTTTGCAACCTGTCCCAGGAAACAGAGGCAACTGCCACCCTGGATGTAATTCTAGTTCATCACAGGGAGCATCGCAGTAATGAATGTAGTGACACCCATTCACATAACTGCATGTTTTTGAGGATGGAAATGAAACTCCACACGTACAGAACTAGGGGGATGATTCAAAGCTCCAACCTCACAGACTGCAGTTCCACCTGCTGAGTAAAATACCATCCTTATATGGTAAGAATATTTTTTTCTAAATACACCTAGTACACGTGAGCTTTTACACAGGAAGTAGTTCATGAGGCGGAATGTGGCTATGCAGACCGTAGATATCTCCTATGTGGCCATGCAGACCATAGATATCTCCTATGTGGCCATGCAGACCATAGATATCTCCTATGTG
>JAODLC010000036.1:911641-922524 GCA_026781145.1 Hippopotamyrus pictus | reverse complement strand
CAGCAGACTACAAAAACAGAGACTCAGTATTCACTGCAGCAGACTACAAAAACAGAGACTCAGTATTCACTGCAGCAGACTACAAAAACAGAGACTCAGTATTCACTGCAGCATAAAGCATTCTCTTTGTACAATCATTTTGCTGCCATAATATATAATTCATTCAATATCTCACCCTGTACTATTGTCACTATAGCAAACTGTTACATCACTATTTATAAAAGACAGAAAACACAATTATTTCTTATATGTAATAAATGTGGCATGTGCAGTTTTCAGAGAATATTATTTTATACCAAAGTCTGAAAGTTAGATGACAATGTATTCTACTGAACGGCACATTTGTGTTTGCAAAAGTGTTTCTCTCTCGAAATCTGGACTTACCTCTCACGCCTCCAAAAGCACCATAAAGACCCCTTTCTGTAGCGGCTCTGCTTCTGACTGGGCTCTGCTTCTGACTGAGCTCTGCTTCTGATCCACAGGAAATGTGGCAAAAGTGCAGCTGCCCTTTAGAAAACCAGAACGAGACCTTAGAATCAGAGAAAGCTTCACGCACGCACGCACATGCACACACACACGTTGGGTATACCTATCCTTATGGGGACCACTCATTCACTTCAAATGGGGAAAATGCTAATGCTAACTATGACAACCTTAACCCCTACCCAGCCCTAACCATAACCATAAGTAACCAAGCAAAATACAAGAGTTTTTGCATTTTTAGTCTTTTCGCTGATTTTTATAAAATAGAGTTTTCCCTTATGGGGACCAGGAAACCAGTCCCCATAAGGTAAAAAAAAAACGGATATTTATCACGTTATGGGAACATTGTGTCCCCATAAGGATAGGTATGCCCGCTCTCGCGCGCGCACACACACACACACACACGACACACACACACACACACACACACTTCCCTCTCACACCCTCTTCCACTGCCAGGTTCAGACTTGCAGCTCAGCTCCCACATACAGCTGAAGGTAGAGAGCAGTAGCTGCTATGAAGCATCATTCTCCACTAATTCCAAGGTGACTCATGTCAGGGGAAAAAAAAAAGAAATCAATTTCTCACAGGTGGCAACAAGGACTGCTGCTGGTGCTCAGTAGGAGGTCCCGCCCCCCAAAAAGAAGACAGACAGCCCACAACATCCAAAGCTGAGCATGCCAACAGCAGCTCGGCCGGCTTGGTGACTAATAGGACCCCCTCACACCCCCTTCTGGGCCAAACCTGCCTCCTCCAAACCCCGTTCAGAGGGCACAGAGACGGCGGCAGCCCCATCCCCCAGACGCTCTCGCCGCTCCATGGCTCCAGGGAGGGCTGCCAGATTATGGGAATTAAAATTACAGGGCGCGGGACAGCCACATAGCATGGAAGCCTGCGTGTGCCCGCGCGTAAACACACTCCATGTGGGAGAAGCGGGAAGCCTTGTCAAGATGTTTAGAGAGACAAACAGGCTGACTGTACTTCAAGAAGAGTAAAGATGTCTTCACAGATGGCTAATACTTAAATGGAGACATACAGGAGTTGAGGTGACTCAAGAGAGGCTCTTGTGGGCCGCCTGCAACTTTCGGGTCAACCGGAACATTCAGGAAGATCCATACTTTGCTGATCCTGTTGGGTGGGGGAGTTTCATGCATCTGTGTCTGTCTTTGATCACACGAGTTACTCTCGTGTGTGTGAACTTTAAAAACAAGAAAAATAAACTGCTCACTGCTCGGAAGTGATAGTCAGCATCAGTGATTCCCAAGGGGGCAACAGGGGTCATTTCCATGATTTAATTTCCATCCATTCATCTTCAAAAACCACTCATCTGGTAAAGAAGTGTTTCCCAATCCGGTCCTCGGGAATCGGCTCCCTCCCAGCTCTCGGCAAAAATGTGGACTGTCTGGCAGAGAGCTGGGAGGGAACAAAAACGTGGGCCGTCCGCGGGTACCCGAGGACCGGATTGGGAAACACTGCGGTAAAGGATTCCAGTGAGTCTGCAGCCTGGAAGGCACAGGGTGTGCCCACACGAGCCTACGGGCACTTCAGAAGATGCCAACCGAGTGACCCGCGTCTTTGGTGCTGTGGCCCAGCGGCTCGGCTCAGCCAGGTCACACCCAGCACCCCCAGAGTCGAAAAAGACGCCGGCTGGACAGACATTTAATTTGCACTAATTTACATGTGCAGTCTCAGCCGAGTCCTAGAGGCCTCACAGGAAAGGGTTAAGCTCTTTCCCCCCCCACTGTGAAGTTAACAGGTGTCCTGCGATGTCCTGTAAGAACCTGTGACTGAATGTACACCTGCCAATTTTGCCAGCTATTTGGACCTGTGAGCCAATGAGAGAGGCACGACTCTCAAAGCATACATGGGAAATGATGGAATGGCATCTACACGTCTACACGGTGGCTCAGCAGAAACCTGACATCCCTGCATGACAGGGAGACGCTCCCAGCCTCAGCCCAGACAGAGCAGCCAAACTCTGAAGCTACACATGCAAAGAGCTTCAGGACGAAGACCAGCGACACAAACGGGAAACTGCACCTTCCAGCTGCTTTCAGATAAAATCTGCAGCCTTCTAAGGGGAAGCAGGTTTCAGAAAAGCTTTTGCCCCCCCGGGAAACACCTCCCATTGTCTCACTGCAGGCAAAACAGTAAATCCAGCATCAAGGCCAGAAGCGGTTTCCTGAAGGCCAGGAAAAACAAGCGGGAGGTAAGTGAGCGGAGAGCTGAACAAACACGAAGCCGAAGCTCACAGACAAACTGCTCCCACGAGGCCAAGAAGAATATTTTCACAAAACCTCACTGAGGTGCCGATTTAACAGAAACTAGACTTTTGAAAAACGGCTGTTATCAGCCCCGGTCGGAAAACACGTCATCTCTGCATCCTTTTCACACTCCTGCCCCTGATCAGCCCGCACAATCGCACACATTCAGTCTTCACAAAGCAGCGTTATGTCTGCAGATTTACTGAGGTCTCCTTGTCTGACAACCCTGTTCCTTCATCAAAGAGTTAATACATTACAGAAAAGTACCAAAAAGTGGGAGGAAGGGGCCAAAAAGTTGGCGCTTCTATGCACAATAGATGCAGTTAGAGGCAGTGTTTTGAGTGCAGGATCACTGCAATTTAGACTTACAGAGCTCTGTCAATAGCAAGTCTTTGTCAAAAGTATGAAATTATAAAAAGGTAAGGATTTTAAATTTACTGTGGATTCTGTGTATTACACACAAAGTGTACCAACCCAGCAGTGAGAGGGACCGAAATTCAGAGGTATTTCAAATAGAGTCATAATGTAGACAAACAAAATCTAACCAAACATAAATTTTAAACACTTTTTTCCTCTCCTTCAATTAAAACAAATAATAGAACTCATCTAGCCTAGAGAGGAAGATCTAGAGGAAGTCTACCTGTCCTGCAAACTCTCAGCCACAAATCTCAGCGAGTGACCAGAACAGTGCAGGAAATGAGCACGTCTCATGTGAACGGTGGTCCTGCAAAACAGGAAAGCCCTGAAAATTCAGGGTCTGCACCGCGACAGACCCTCTGCTGTGAAAGTGAAGCTGCAGCAAACCCTTAATGGTAATGATGCCACGTGGTATATAAAAGGCTCCTCCGATCAGCAGATATGGCCGGCCATTCCAAAAGGTACACGAACCACCCTGTAAAAGTCACTTAGTATTTCACTGAATATCTGGGAGGGTCTGTACATGCTGTAATTCTGTTGCAATGTATGTGTAGTTAAAATGAGAAATGCTTCATTGTACTTCATAAAAACATGTTACATTTTAATAAAACAGAAGTACACATGATGATTTTCCTTTCAGAACATACTGAAAAGGCAAAGCATTGATTTTTTACCAAATATATAATATTAATATCATCCAAAGAGTAACTTCTGTCTTTGTTAGGCCTTTGAAGCCATTGCCTTTAGTACGGTTTTGAATTCTCCATCTGTCATTTTTCATTTCTCAGTACTGTATGTAACGTGTAACGTGTAACGGCCACCTACAAGGTCAGCAGAATCACTTCATAATTACAAATTCATTTCATTAATCACACTCTCCTGAACCGTAGATGCAACCCGACCAGAACACAGAAATGGCAAAAACCATAAGGAACCGTCTCTGCATTTAAATCCCTGCATTTATAAATATTTTATTTTATATGATTATTATGATGTTCTTTATATCTGTTTACCATGGTCTTTCCTGCCTTGTACTTGCTGTATTATTATGCTTAACTTTGATTGTATTTATCTGACACACTGAAAAAATACATGCATTACATCCATATCTGCACTGTGCAGAAGAGAGACCTACATAGGAATGATTTCACACCGAGTCTAGAAATGAACACAAACATATTTCAGCTCCAAAGAGAAATGTGCTGCCTTCAGCAAATACCCAGTTTATGAGCAAACAGGAAAGCTTGTTGGCTTTGTAAGTAAGGCGTACTTAACTAAACACATTGAAACACAACATCTCCTCACTATACAAATAAAGCGGATAATTGAAAAACTGGATTTAGCCAGTGAAGTGGACCACTAGAAAGTAATAGATCACAAGAAACATTGTCTTACGAACATGGTCTACAAAGCTGTTGGTCTGTCATGATATTTCAAATAACTACTGGCAGAATGCCATTGTGCTAAAACAGAATGAGAAACTAACTAATACACAGAAACATTCTTCTCAGATATAAGCTTCTAGTTCTCTTATGCAAACACAAACACAAACTACTCAGCATCTTGGATGCCTGTCATGTTCTGAACGGATTCCTTCTTTGAACACCAATGACTGCTTGGCAACCTTTTAAGCCAATCAATCGTCGTCATTGTCATCAAACGCTAATGCAGAAAACTTCTTAAAATGCACTTTGAAGTGGACTGACCACAGTGCACAGTCTACAATAATGCAGTCAATCACTGAACTCAAAATTAAGTAGTAGAAGATACAGAGTAATACACGTTAAGCCTGAACACCAAGCAATATCTGATGCATCACCAGGTACAGGAAGCTTTGGTCCCAAGCAACAAATTTCATAATTTTAAATACATTAGCAACATTTAAACAAAAGAAAAATAGCAACCAAATAAACTCATGAATTGCTAAGACAGACACAAATCGTAACACTGTACTCTCAACAACTATAAAGGTCAGAGATCTCCGCTTCTCTTCAAAGAATCCTTAATATCCCAGGTTTAACTTCAGCAGCAGACCAATCACACAAGCTGGGTGACTCAGAAAACAAAAAATGATGAAGGCCTGGATGATGCAAAGACTTTCCTGAGTGCTCACATCATCCATTCACTAAGAGGATAAGGTGAGAAGAGAATGGTGGGCTAATGATTTTTCCTCCATTTCACATTGTTATTAGTTGATGATGACATTTACTCATTTAGCTTTGTCCAAAGTGACATACAAATGAGGATCAGAGCCAGAAAGTCCTTGGGTTAAGATCCCAACTCAGGTCCCCACTATCTCTGCCAGCCCGGGGTTTGAACTGGCAACCTTCCGATAACAGACAGAGCCGCACTCCACCATCATGATTATGTATAATAAAATAACCTTTTAAATCCTTTCCCATAAATCTGTGTGAAACTCATTTCACCCAACTGCCCTCTCAGCGGCTGTAGAACTGACGTAGGCTTGTCAAATGTTACATATTTAGCAAAGGCAGACAGGAGCCTGCATATATCTTCAATCTCCAGGGTTCTGTTTCTGCAATGTGTCAGGCCCAGCCACTCAAGATAGGTTTGTTCTATTTTTGAGCTTTATCTATGCGGCAGGTCATACCAGAGTCTAGTGTTGCAGGATCCAGCTTCTGTCTGCTTGAAAAACACCTAATGCTGCTCGAAGTAACAAATGTTTACAAATAACCAAGTGTGTTTATTAGGTGTAAATGCTTTGTAGATTATGCAAGTACGGTTTCCAGTAATGCGATTCTTTTAATATCATATGTAATATACCTTCTAGAACAACCCACAGAATTATAACTGATATCCTAATTAACCACGAAGGAGTATTTCATGATCATCTTTCACATCTGCAGATTTATTAGTATTAATGTCATTGGACATGCTGGATGTTTTCACAGGTATGTTTCTGATTTTAACAAAGCTACTCTGTTGGAATACATAATGTGACAATGTGACAGTGTAATAATTCCTCTTCCACATACCCACCCAAGTACACGCTTGCCATCGTCCATCCATGCCTAGCCACTTATTCTGCTCATGGTGGAGCTGGAGTCTATTCAAGACAGAACGTCTGCTTAACTGATAACTTATCTGTAACAAAAGACTGGTCCATTTCAGTCAGGCAGGAGAATCAAACTCGCCATATCCTTGAATAACTGAATAATTAACTAAGATGACTGCAGTCAGGGTCATAGTGGCAACAGAAAATGTGTTCATGGTAACAGAGTAATTTTCAAAAAAACAGACTCCATTCTCTGCCAATAGCATGTCTTGCATAGCTGACATTTTTCAGTGATTCAAACTATTATTTACACCTCCTTCGTAATATTACCATTTATTTTGCCCTTTGGTTTAAATAGGACAATACACTGGGAAAAACATTTGACATGCATATGCAATAAAACAAGAACGATTTCAGATGTCGTTACTGTGCTATCTGACTACTTAAAAAGGCTTTTCTACATAGACTGAATATTTTTAATTCAAGTTATTTGCAGTCCAGCTGAACAAAAGAAAACCATAAAAATCATATAAAGAAGAAGTGTGGACACAATCTGTCCCTCTGGACAAAATATGTTTCTGTTGCTTAAATGAGGACTTTGACATTGAACAGTATTTTTAAAGGAATCAGTTCTGCTACAAGTGTAAACGTTGTGCTTGTGTGGTACGTTAAAACATCATGCGCACAGAAAAACTGCTTCATATTAAAATGTTTCCTTTTTTATTTTATGCATAAAGCACATCTGACTAATGGACATCTAAATGTTATGGTTACTGTGGATATGGGTAATATTCGCAGTGTAATTCTCACCATTTTGCTCACATCTTATATTCCTCAAAATGATTTTTACGGATGAGAACCCACCCGTATGAAAACGGGCGTTTATCTGGCCCTTTGCCCGGGAGGAAACGTCCATTTCCAAATGACACGCTGAACCAAAGTATTAACTGCTCCACTTCCAACATCGTATCCTAGTCACTGGAACGTAATTTTATAACTGACGAAAACAGATATGATACGAGCCACGGGACCCGCGCTCAGCTTTACCATAGACTTTATGTGACATGAGAGCTTCCAAACGAAAGCGCTCAGGTTTCTGGACAACCTCCAAAACAGAGGGTCCATTCCAAACAACATGTAATCGCCTGAAAGTGTCTCAGCAGTAAAGGGCGTTACATGTGAGCTGAACTGGAAGAAAAGGATTTTATACGTCTGGAAAATGTATATTTTAGCAGGAAACTTTACTAGGGAAATCAGGACATCCTCACGCCAATCAGTGCACTAACAAACAAAAATGTTCACTATTTCGAAAACCAGTAACTCCCAGAACTAAACCGAGGTCGGCTTCATTCTAACGATAACTGCACACAGACCTTGCAAACTTAAAATGATGAATGATATCTCGTACTGAGTGTCATCTTACATACTCCACGGGTCCACTCCTTTCTAAAATTTGTTTTATATTTCTTCCGAACTCTTCACTACTGCTATAAGCCAATAGGTAACTATGTTGTTTAAAGTTTTTCTTAACTGGTGCAGCATGCAAAACGTTTGCAACTTACCCTCTACGGCTGTATTTAAACGCCAAAACAATATAAAACTCTTCTCCAAAACAATGCGGCAACTCGGTTTAGTGAATGGGAGGAAGCGAGGGAGTGAGGCCGACTTCGCTCGCCGAAGAAACTCAAGTTTCTGCAAATCCGTGACGGACAGACGGCTGGACCATTAGCGGCGCGGGCCCGGCGGGCGACAGCGGCCGGACTCCTCCCGCGGGGGCACGCCGGTGGGAGGGGCTCCACGGGGGCGTCAGCCCGAAGGCGCTTTGATAACAAAAACATGCTTTCCAAAATGAGTGCAAGCTTCTGAAAACTAACGAAGGATTTCAATCACAGTGGATATTTTCTTGCATAAAATGCTAATTTTATGTTTTGAGCGTATAATAGCGCTCGTGTAGAGTTTAATGTCATTCTTCCAAACACTGCTATTTTTCCAGATGTTAGTTTTTGCAACACTAAAAACTATAAGAGTGTTGATCAGTACTAGGGGATAAATTCATACGTATTCGAACTAAATGGAGATTGTCTGCGAGGCGATAAAACGCACGGCTATGTGGTGAACTATCCTCCATACATCCATTCGTTGTCTGTGGCCCCTTGTCCCGTCCAGAGTCTCGCGGGCCCAGAGCCTACCCCGGAAACTACGGGCGCAAGGCGGGGAACATCCTAAAACGGGGCGCCGGCCCGTCACAACGTGCGTGCGCGCAACCTATCACATACACACACACAGAATGTGGTTATCGAAGCTTAAGTTTTTTTTTCTTTATTGAACAAATATACAAAATGCATATTCACTTGTACAGACAAAGAGGAACAGCCAGGATGAACATCACAGATTACACTGTAATAGCATAATTAATAAATATCTCACGCTTTTGCTGCATTCTTATTGTTAATTTGTAATCTGAGTTGAGTAATGTGTTTGATTATATATATTCAACTCTGGAAAAAATTAAGAGAACACAGAATTTTTAGTGGGCGGAGTGGTGGTTCTGAGGGTAGGAGTCTGTGCTGGGAATTGGGAGGTCGCTGTTTCAAATTCTGCGAATGCCTGGAGTGATCCTACTCCGTTGGGCCCTTGAGCAAGGCCGTTAACCTGCAATTACTTCATCCTGAGTATGATGTTAATCTACATCCAGCCATGCAAGCAGGTCCTCCAGCTTACAGGGGAAATTTGGGGGTTGGTGGCAGGATTGACACTCCAGATACCAAAAAAACAACTCACACTGTTCCATTGCATTCCATTCAAACTATTTTAGTGCATTCTTTTAAAATAACCAGTTCAATTGTAACCAGTTTCTCAATGTTTACAAAAAAATTAACTGCCTGCAATTGTGTAGAAGCTGTCTTGAAAAACCATTTACTGGAGACTCAAAGATATTGCATAGCAGGGTCTGACAGTGAAGGGAATTGGCTGAAATGGTAGAGTGCTTGATTAGTGTGTGAGAGGTAGCAGAGTCAATGGCTGCATTCACCAAGTTTTTAGCTGCCGGGCCTTGAGAATTCGCGCGGAAATACCCTACTTCATCGATCATCCAAAACGTATTGCTCACCAAAAATCCCTTCAAGAACTTCTCCTGGTGTCACCTGCCCTCAGCTTCTTATAGTCATACTGCCCTCTAGAGACACACCGAACAAAAGCAACAAGGATTTATTCAAAATAAAGCATACCTACTTCCTGGAATACTGCCAAGACATAAAAAACACTAGTGCTGATTTGGAATAATGAAGATTTGGAAAAACATACTTTTTTCATTTGTCCAGAAGCTGTTTTGAAAAAAACATTTACTAGATACTCAAAGAAATGGCACAGCATGAGTTTGTACGGTGAGGAGTTAGTTCAAAAGGCAGAGTGCTTGCTTAACACTTGAACGCATGCTTAACACTTGAGCGCTTGCTTAACACTTGAGAGGTAGTGGGATCAATGCCTGTATTTGCCGGTCCTTGAACTACTGGGCCTCAGCAACTCAGCAGGAAATTCATAATTGTCCCACCGTCCAAGAGGCGTCATTCACCAAAAATGCCTTAAAGAGTCAGATGTTTGAGCTGTGACTTCACTGAAAACACTTAAAAAGAATGTCATTATGCTCATGAACACTTTCCAGTCTATAGACATTTTTATACATGTGTGCTCAAATCCATCAGGATTTCGGCTCCCTGTTGGGCTTGGCTGTCACCCATCATCTGTCCAATGTCCTGGCCTGTTCCATCCCAGTCGCTGATGACAGCTTGATCTCTGTTGTCACTCCTGGTCTTTAAGCTGTGGCTTATTGAAAACATTTTAAGACAATGTGATGATGCTAAGTTGTTCTCATGAGCACTTTTCAGTTTTTAGAGCGGGTTAATCTTGTAGCGTAACAGTATAGCGTAGTGTACAGTGGCACGGGTTAGGCTGCGTTTCATTCCAGGAGAGATTGTCGAGGATTTTTGCATTTGATTACTTTTGTCTTGGCCATAAATTAAAGAGGCCTAACGTCTACAGGTCACTTGGGAGAGCAACACCAACATTTTACGATGAAGCTCTCTACAATCCCACGGCACATGGGCTCGTCCGCGATTTGAACCCGGGACCGCTCGCACCCGAAGCGAGAATCATATCCCTAGACCAACGAGCCCCTGCCAGAAAAGGGATGCCTAGAAGGTGTTTGATGAACTTCCCTTGAAATCCAAAGGAACCCTGAGGCAGGACATTAGAGAGAGCCTCTTCAGCTCAATTAAAGCCATTCGTTCCCTAAACCAGACGCTACTTGCCTACATGCTTCCAATAAGGCAACCTGAAATCAGAGCTCTGCGTAGACCACTTGCTTAGGCCACAGGTTAAGCTCTGTGTAGACCACTTGCTTAGGCCACAGGTTAAGCTCTGCGTAGACCACTTGCTTAGGCCAAGGTGTAAGCTCTGTGTAGACCACTTGCTTAGGCCTCAGGTTAAGCTCTGTGTAGACCACTTGCTTAGGCCACAGGTTAAGCTCTGCGTAGACCACTTGCTTAGGCCAAGGTGTAAGCTCTGTGTAGACCACTAGCTTAGGCCAAGGTGGAAGCTCTGCGTAGACCACTAGCTTAGGCCAAGGTGTAAGCTCTGTGTAGACCACTTGCTTAGGCCACAGGTTAAGCTCTGCGTAGACCACTTGCTTAGGCCAAGGTGTAAGC
>JAODLC010000036.1:883941-911541 GCA_026781145.1 Hippopotamyrus pictus | reverse complement strand
GGTTAAGCTCTGTGTAGACCACTTGCTTAGGCCAAGGTGTAAGCTCTGTGTAGACCACTTGCTTAGGCCACAGGTTAAGCTCTGCATAGACCACTTGCTTAGGCCAAGGTGTAAGCTCTGTGTAGACCACTAGCTTAGGCCAAGGTGTAAGCTCTGCGTAGACCACTAGCTTAGGCCACAGGGTAAGCTTTGCATATGTCACTTGCTAAGGTTATGGGGTAAGTTCTGCGTAGGTCACTTGCTTAAGCTCTGTTTAGGCTCAACATAGAAGTATAAGTCAACCTTAAGTGTGAACTAGGCTTACTTAGTGTATCATCACCAATGGGCCATCAAGGAACAAATGTACATTTTTGGCTTTATTTATTTCTGAGTGATTTTGTGTATTTTATATTAGCTGTGGGTCTAATTCACTACTACCGGTCCCTGCAGGGTTTGCACATGTGATTTTCTGATATTTAATTCTGAAAACTGAGCTCTGCTCCTGACTGGACTTTTGATGGACAGCACATCCCGCCAAGTCTGCTGTGCCCTGTGCTGTCGCTGCTATAGTGAGCCGCATGACTGCGGTACTTAGTAGATGTGGATACTGATGTACAGTCAGTCATGCTAGAACAAGTGACATCACACTGCAAATCTGTCCCAATGAGACTGATATATTAATATTCAACATGAAATAGCATTTGGATTTGCAATTATCTATTTTATTGATGTAATTAATATAATTTATAATTTTAATTTTATTTATTAATGTATTATTATGATTTCGTATTTAGAATACATATAATTACATAATTGGCTACTGGCTGGTGCCACTGTTTTCATGTAATTCGTTTTGTTTGGTGTAAATTGCTAAGATTTGGAACTGCATTCCCCTAACCCTGTTTTCCCATTATATATGTTTATTTTAGCACACGATTTTAGTGAGCAACGTTTTTCGGTGAACGCGTTAGTCGCATTGTAGAGGTACTGACTGTATGTTATACAGGTATAACATTTTATGTTCAAGTAAGACTAATAGCAGAGTTTCACCACAAGATGGCACCATTTCCTCATGTTTTTCTGTCAAGGTTAGTTTTCTGTTGCAGGCAACCTGTTGCTGTTCTTGGCATAAACAGCGCTGTGAAAATGTTCCTGGTTTCCACTGTTATAACAGGCTAAATGTTTTCAGACCTTCAGATAATAACTGTATAATAATATTGCTTTTGATTTTTTGATTGCTTTTAACTAAAAAGGTCTCTCATGACAGACAGTTGTCAGCATTGGTCCGTCTTGCTCTATTTAGTCTATAATCTCCCCATTTGACCAGCAGGTGCTGTTGGTCATCCTGTTGTCCTGAGGTTGGTGTTATTCTGCCCTATAGTGGGTGACCCCCGCTCTCTGGGCCACTGCATGGCTGAATTGGCTAAGTGGATTGTTAAATCATGTATCCCTACTCTTATAGGTTCAAGTCACTTTGTTTGTTTATTGATGTTGTTTTCCACATGTTAATTATATTCCTGTATTGGTCCTTGCTTTTTGTATCGTTTGTTTCTCATTATCCATGCCCATGTCTTTTGTTCTGTTTCTGATATATTCTTAGTTCTTCTTAGTGTTCCAGTCCTTAGTGCTTGTTTAATTGCCCTCACCTGTCCCTTGTTGCCACTAATCTCGTGTTTAGTAATAACCCACACCTCTCCCTTGTTTAAGTCCTTGTTACCTGTGTATTTAAGTGCCTGCCTTTCCCTTGTGCTTCAGCCAGTCATTGTGTTTGTTCCTGTGTTGCCTCCTGCTTGATTCCTGTGTTGCCGAAACATATTTATTGTTGGTCTTCCCTTGTGTCCTACCTGCCTTGCTTTGACCCCTTGTGGTCCCTTTGTTTCCTATTTGTTTATAATAAAATCCCTGTTTTTCGTAATTCACACTGTGGATCATTCTCCCTTCCATCACGCCCCTGACAGACAGGCAATATGTTCAGTAAAAAGCACAAAATAAAACAAAGTAATCTCACTAAAGGAGAAAGAGACGCACTTAATATCCCAGCACAAAAATTAGCAAATTACCATGAAACCTGCTGACAGAGGGGCTGCAGTGGTGGTGACGGATAAAAGTTCCTACATTGAAGAGGCTCAGGTACAACTAGGCTACAGAATTTATTATGAGCAACTGAAGGCAAATCCAATAGATGAGATGAAAAAAGAACTGAGCAAAACCCTGTCCTAAGCTCAAGATCATGACTGGGTCTCAGAAAATGAACTTGCCTTCTTATTGATTGAAAATCCTGGAATGTTACCTAAGATTCATCAGAATCTGGAAGATCCCAATGCCAGACCCATTGTCTCCTGTAAAGGATCTCTGAGCCCTGTTCTCAGTTTTATAAAACCTCTTGTGAAAGATCTTCCCTCCTTTCTTGAAGACACTATGGATGGATGTATTTTGCAGACTTATGGACACCAGGGTTCTGCAAACCGTTATACGCTGACTCTAGATGTGGCTTCTACACACTAATATAGATCCTTATGAGAGCCTGTTAGCTCTGTTAGCTTTTACCTTCTCTTACAGAATGGACTTTACACAGTAACATGTAAGACTCCATCTGTAGGCAATATAGGGTACAGCAATGGGTGCCTGCTTTTTTGTAAAAGATTTTAGGTCCGTTACATTGATGACATTCTTAGGATTTGGTCAGGCAATGAATATGGATTCTACAGTTATAGCTACATTGCCAATTCGGATATAAAGTTATCAATTGATCATTCCAAAACACTTGACCATCAGTATATATACCACAACAGTACAGACATGAACAATTTGCTGAGGGCTGATTGAGTCCCTTTGGATGAAAACTAACACAACATCCCGTTTGAACAGTCCCAGTGTTTAAGACGCATTTATGATGAGTCAGACTTTGAGAAACAGGCTCAGGAAATGATTTGGTAAACAGCATTATCCACCAGCATTGACAGGCACATCAAGGCACGTTCACTAACACCTTCTGGTCTTTTAAACAAAAAGACTGTGATACAAAAAATTGCTCTAGACTGTGCTTTATAAAACAAAATAGTCACCATGCCTTTAACATTAAATAAATTATTGAATCCAACTTGAACCTAATGTGTAGTGATCCTACATTAAAAGAAATCTTCCCTGACCAACCTATGATGGTCTTCAGAAAGGCACCATTCACAAAGGCCAAGCTTGTAAAATGCAACTTACCAGGTACCAAACCAGGAACATGGCTGAATATAGAATAGTTTTTGAGGACTTGTGAATGCAGTGTATGCGGTCATTGTGAGAGTAACATTCAAAGCAGGACATTTTGTGATTTTAGAACATAGAGCGAATGCTACATCAATGACTTCATTAATTGTAACTCTGAGTTTGTTGTGTGTCATCTGTTGTGTCTTTGTGGGTGTTTCTATGTGTGTATGACTAAAAGGAGATTTTAAAAGGATTTTGCTGAACATAAATATACTATACTATATTGTAATGAAGACTACCCTATGGCAACACATTACTGTATAAAAAGGTGCACCACAGCAATCAATTGTCTTTAAAGATTTAGGGCTTTGAAATTGTTAAAATAAATAAATAAATAAATAAATAAATAAATAAATAAATAACTATAGGTGGATAGAGGTGACATTGAAATTATTTCATTCTGACATATTTTGGATCTTGAAACTGAATGCTATGGAATACCTACCAAGAGTCTTAATGAGGAAATACATTATAGACCATTTCTATGATGTTTTTTGCAATTTGTACCTGAGAGATAACTTTCACATGCAGACTCAATTGGTGGTTTCAATGTATGTTCAACTGACTGTTTTTTTGGAGGTGAGGTAAAGTACTGTTGGTACAGTACTTATTTGACTGATTATATGCATCTGTGCTCTTGCCCAACTAATTAAGTGAGCATGTATTCACAACTTCCACAGTTCATTTGTGTCCTGAAGACGACACAAACTGCAATGCGTGGGCGTTTCTAACAGTCCAACAGGAAGTGTCATTATGATACTTATGGCGTGCCCTGGTTTGGAGAGTTGTTTTTTCGTTTTTTCACAGAATCTGTTCCCTTGACACCAAAGAGCAGCCAACTCAAGAAACATCAAGACTTTTGAATACAGAACATCTTTGTTGAATGCACACAAGTTAAAGTATAACCACATCGCTCCTTTCTTTTTTATAAATAAAAGCTCAAGGTTAGCTGGCAGTGCTGGCTTAATGGTTAGTACACTTGTAACTGAAAGATTGCAGGTTTGAATCCCCAACCAGCAAGGCACCACTAACGTACCCAGAGCAAGGTGCTGCCCCCGGGTGCTGAATTAGCTGCCCCCTGCTATGTCATGATGTCACATATGGGTTACATGCAGAGGACACACTCTGTTGTTGTGCACTCTGTGGTGTGTCAACACTGATCTTTAAATTCTAAAAAATTCAACAACTTCCCCTTTTTATTTTCCAGTTAGCTAAAAACATCCCAGTGTGCCCAGAAACACTGAGAATTTAGACAGAAAGACTATAATGCATATCGGCAATAATCGTAACGGTGTGTGTCAATACCTAAACTCATAGGCAAGGTAACAGATGTATTCTATTTCCTGGTACTGGAGTGATATGATATATTCGAAAGTGGAGATTATTTATTAGGCATGTGTGACAGCTTTGCCGTAATGCCTATTTGTTTCGGGCTCACCCAGCACAAAGTACAACTTAGAGTATACAAATAACATACCGGGAGCGAAGCAGGGCTGCATTAGCGGAGCCGGTGAGCTTCTTTAATCTATTTAACAAATGCAACGCGTCTGCTTTGTCAGCTTTAGGTCATTACCTGCGTTGTACTTCTTGCACTTCAACTCTTTGCTTTTTGATAGCATTAAGGGCCATCAGAGGTCGGCGTTTCCAGATTCACAGATGAGTGTTTGCGTGAGGGTCTAGGAATGAACCCACAACCCACTGAGGACCTATCTTGTCTTGTGTCTTCCCAGAATAGCCAGCAGTATTTTTCCAGATGAAGATTTTTTTTCTCATTTCCGTTCATGAAATAGATGGTGAGAACTATGAGAACTGACCTGGACTATTTTGGTGACGTTTGCCTAAAGTGCTTTAATACAATTTCTAAACTAAGAATGAATAAAATCTTGTTGGTAAAGTCACTCTATAAAAGCATCAAAACTCCCGCCGTCAACTGAACCAGATCCTGTGAGCTACACAAAATAAAATCAAGATCATTATGGACCTTTAAGCCTGCTGTCCTGTGTAAGGATGTGGGGGTCATGGATCCATTCATAAGCTTCCTGAGCAAATATGAAATCCTAATCATTCTGAAGCAAATAGAAACTCAATCCTCATGCAGGCTTCACCAGAGTAAAGATATGCAGTACCCAATATGTTTACTCTGGAAATATAATCCCTCACTACAGGCATTTGCATTTCAATTTTCGTAAAATTTTCAGATTTGAATGCAGTCCGTAACTGTTACTACAACACACTAAAACTCAAAAACATATGAAAAGTGATAACAAACACTTGGCACTTGTTCACATACAGGCACACGTGCAAAAACACACATGCTTCCTGTAATAAGCCACTGGACAAAGAACAGCAAAAGGTTCCCAGTTCTAGAGTACAGGTTACTGTTTATAAAGGTTAATAAAACACATTTCCCCCAAAAGGCTCTGGGTCACTCTGGGTTTAGGACAAACATGGGTCACAGCCCTTCGTGCCACATTTCTGACTCTCGGACAGCATCATTTCAAAGACCAACTTGTGCAATGAGATAATTACTCGCTGGTGGAGTATGGAGCTAGAAACTTTGCATTTTGACCTGCTCCTGGGCTAGAGATACACCATACGATACTTTCTACTGATGCCAGACGATGGCAGTATCCACTCAGCCATGCAGCAATTACGAGCGTAAACATCTCATACAGTGTTTAAGAACATAGCATATGGTGTTTTCTTCTGTGTTGAACCAAATAAATGTATTTAATTTTCAATTAATGGCATTATTGGCTCTGAACTCTCATCTCATACTCCGCTCTTAATCTAAAACCCAAATGAATTGCCCTTGCCTTTATAATAATTTCTGTATCAAAATATTTGTAACATATATAATTATTAATTTGGGTAAAAATCTAATCTTCCCATCTATGGTTCCCAGTAATGCTACACAATATCACGCCGTGATATAATTACGATATGTGCGCGTATTGTGGTGCCCAAAAGTTAGTAATCTGTATAAATTCAGCGTATCCTTATCCTTATATTAAATCTGGTTAGTGGAGCAGGCCACACGATTTGGTATAATTATCATGGAAGCGATAAGCACTGAAGTGGCGGTGAAGAAAGGGACAGCCCTCAACAGCCATAAAACCTTTTAAAAGAAACGATAATGTGGATAAACAAAGTAAAAAGACACAGTAAGCCTCTCATTAATATTTTAGGCATACTGCTAATCTGTTTACCAAATTGTACGCGTAAACGTCCATGTCCCTTTGGTCAACCGGCTGGCGTGAGGTTTTCCATTCTGCACACACACTTTCATGTGTATAACCGTTTTATTACCTTGTAAACAGTCTGTAGTGTTTGCAAACTACCCCAACGCTTTTGATGTAGCTAATTATAGGTTTATAATGGAATAATATAGATTTGCCGTGATATTGAGCCTGAGTGTCCTGACAGATGGGTGAGAGCTAGCAGCCCCGACGTTTTTCCGCCTATTATCTAAAGCTCTGTATTCGCGCCGCATTTGTCGGGACTGATTTGTGCCTGTTGACTTATTTGACACTCTATTGGCTATAGTTTTTTTGGGGGGTAAATTTAATCCTTTTTGTCGTGCAATAATAAGTGCAAATATTTTTGATAATCGCGATGTATACATCCCTATATATATATATATTTTTAAATCGTGTGGTCAGTTTCCACTGTGAAAATTAAATATTCTCTACAGTATGTACAATTTACCTAGGGAAAAGCAAAGAAAATCCCCAGCATCTGTGGGGGAAAGGCCATTCTGAGTGCCCGTGTCCCTACCCCGTTAGTCAGGTATCCTTCGTACGCTATAACAATGCGGCCGTTAGCGCCGAGCCGTCAGCGAGCGGGTTCCGCTTTATCCTGCCGATAAATATTTACTGTGCGGATTGGGAAATCCTCCACGATTAGGGTGACCACCGAAACCACGTCATTAGGGACAGACACTTTCAGCTACTTCAGGTTTTACAAACTACTTTAAAACTGAAAAGCTCTTGTGCTGCGCTAAATTGTTTGGTTCGTTTTGTGCTTTTACTGGTTTGTTCCCTTGATTTAAACACTCATTCAGCTGTTTCACATTAACTGTAGTGACACATGTCTGATTATAGGAGACTGGCCAATCAGCACAAAGCAAGAACTCTGCTAAAGTGAAATCCGGGTCCTTTTAATTGAAATGGTTGAAATGGCAGTTTACAAACCCTGTAGTAGCTCATATGGTCCCTCCCGGACACCCCAACCACGATGCACATGTAGTTTTTTCCTCTGTAATGTTCAACGTACTCCTGCTGTCTGCAGGGCCCCACACCCACCTATGGCATGGCTTACAGACAAGGCTATTGATCCCATTACATTACAGGCAGTCAGCTTCCAGCTGTTCAGTGGACGTGTGGGGTGTGCATTTGTGCGACAATGAGCCCATTACGTTATAGATTTGGGGCTCTTGGTTATGTTCTTCATTGGACGTAATCGACACATGGCTCGTGCAAAGCGATAAGATCCAGTCTAATCGACACATGGCTCGTGCAAAGCGATAAGACCCAGTCTCCGGCCAAAAAAAACCCCTCCGCCCCCCCCCCCCCCCTTTCTGGTCACTTTAATTTTTTGCCCCAAAAACATGTTATGACGCAGAGCACACTTTTCCCCTGAACCTATTCCAGGTGTATCACCAGTACAGGCTGCCTTACATGACCAGGCTTGTGCACATGTGTGAAAGCCAGGTGCTGAAATCACATTTGAACACCTGCCTAGCTACCTCAACTGGAAAGTTATGATTTTGCCATTCAAGGTTTCCTTGCAAATCAGTAATTCAAATGCGGCATAATAGAATGACCTAATTACCAGCCCTTGCCTGCGTAGCTCAGGATGGTGACATCTGCTGAACTGAGAGCTCTTTTCCACATAAACACCATCACCGATGTGTTTTCCCTCCATAATAAGGCCACAAAAACATAAAAGTCAGGCAAAGACATTCTGGTTTAGAGAGATGGGAAGAGTATGGATGCTTCAGGATATGGGCGATATCTACTCAGCATGTGCTGTAAATCTGTTCCTTGGCAAAAATAACAGAATTTTCATATCTATATAACAACAACAACATGCTCTTTAAAATTTTAAAATAATTTGCATCTCATTGAAGTATTCATAATTTACTATTATAATCATTAATATTAGTTAATATTTACACTATTTATATTTTCTTATTACATTTATTCAGGTATCCAAAATTATTTATGTATTTTACAGAAATGTAGTGGTGTAACATAATAAACAAGTATTCAGAAATTAAAACATATAAACTTATATAAGAACAACACATGCATACATACACAAATATACAGATATGACTATAATGTCTGAAACAGATTTTGAAAACAGATATTTAACTTGTGTTAAGTTATTCACACCTGAATACTCTCAAAAAATCCAGATTATGTAGCAATGACTAACAATAAAATCAGTTTCCTTACATAAATGTTAAAATATTCCAACATACAGCAACTTACAACAATTTTTTTTTTTTTTACAAATTTATTAAAACAATGCCTTTTTTCTCCAAATGTTTCACACAAGAAAACTATTTATTGTTTTTCTTTTTATGTTGGACCCTGGAACCAAGGAAACACAGCTAACGCAGGGCGGACGAATCAGTACCAGGGATACAAGCACATGGCAAACAATGGCTGTGGAATCTGGGTAAAAGGTCAGCCGGCTCACGCAGCCGAGATGGGCTCCATCACCACAGTGAAGCAGCAGCTGCCTGTGTGTTCCTCTCTTTGACCCTGTACCATCCTCTGCATAGCTAGATAAAATGCTTGTTTAGTCTGAAACCGAGTCAGAACAACAAAATAAACATGTTTACACACACCGTGTGAATGGAGGGAAAAGTGTGCATTTTTGTTATGCTCGTTGACTTTTGTTTTTCAGTTTAGAATTTGAGCTTGTGCTTTGTTCCCATGATGTACTCATTCATTATGCTAGCTGGTAGGTGATGTATTTCAACTCATTATCACACAGAAAGGAAAAGATTAAGATTATAAAAAAACACTGATTGAGATGGGAGTCAGAATGTTTAATAGGCTATAAAAATGATAATTTTTAAAAAAATATATTATCAGACAGCCAGCTACCCTGGTACATTGCTTTGCGAATCATGCATGCATTACAGGTGGCTTTCTGACGAGGGAGGGGGCCGGGGGCTGTCGGCTGCTCTCCAGCTGTGCAGGGGCATGGAAGGAGAGTGATTTATCACTGCAACCTTTAGCACACTTACTTGTCATTGGATAGTGAGGTAGTGGGCGGGGAGTTTCCTTCAACAAGTCATTTATTCCACAAAAGGAAAAACCAATTATTGCAATATTTTGTTTCTCCGAGTCGCCAAGGTTCTTCACACATGTGCTTATGTTTAATTGCAGATGAGTGTCTGATGAGATGTCGTCATGGTAACGGGAGGAGTGGGTGGATGGTTGGAGGAAGTCAAACAGGGAAGCAAGGAGAGTGAAAACGAAACAAACAGGTCGTCAGCAAAGGCTGAGCCTTGGCCATATGTATGTGGCTCTTTGTCCCAACAAGGGCTAACAAAGGTCATGGTATTTATCCCAGAAAACAAAGACACAGTTTGTTACATATAACCCAGAATCCAAAACATACTAAAACCCATGAAAAAGTAAAGAATAAAATAAATACATGACGATTTATAAAATCTCTTGCTTGTAATCAAATTTACCTGATTAATATAAAGATATTTATACCAGAACACTAGCTGTATGTCCAGAAATGTCCCCCAGGACACTTTACAACAGGATGCCATTATACCACTATATTTAAATTCAGCAGGAAATCCTACTTAATAATGGCCAAAATTAAACAGAGCAGAAAGAAACAGCCCTGTCATATAAACATAAACATTAACACATAAGCCTGAACACATTTTCATGTAACATTTTAAAATCATATTTCTGCATTGAAACATGTGCTAAAAATCGATGGTGATTCTTTGCTAATATACCTGAAATGTAGTTTGCTGATGATGTTGAAAGACACATATAGAAAAATTAAACCTTTTTTTGGGGATATTTGGTTGTGCTTCTAGATTTAGTGTGGCTTCTGCATGTGTCTTTTTTTGAGCAGATAATCTTATCCAGAGTGGCTTACAAAACCATCACGGCATAGATAGCACAAACATAGAAGGCACCGTAATTGCGTCTTTTAATACAATATACAGCACGTCCTGTCTCCCAAAATAAAATCTAAAAAAACAAACCTTTACAAGAAATATCTACTGCTCTGTGACATTATTAGAACTTCCATGCTGAAACAAATATAAATTTAAATAAGCTCTGTATCCTATATGACCTCACATGTAAAAAAGCGTCATATGCCTATTTCGTATTTAATATTACCATAATAAGTTTTTGTGCTGTCAGCAGGTATAAAATATATAAAGCAGCGGGTGTGGAAAACCCTAAGAAGCACAACTAGATCATCTGATTAATTCTACACACACAAACGATATGGATTGCTGTCCGTGAAAATAAATACCTATATTTCTACCTCAGAGATAATAATACAGATCAATCATATTTTGATTCTTAAATGTTCAACAAATATATGGACTAATTATTATTTAAAGAAGACCAAGAAGAAACGATGTCAGTACTTTGGTCTTTTCTTTATTTACATTTTATATATACCTCAAATTTGATGTTACATAAACTACTTTTCTCAGAGAAGGCCTCATAAAACAAGAATACTGTGTAAAGTGATCACAATTCACAGCACGAAATCAGAATCCTATTTGTCGCTATTACTTACAGCTGACATAACTGGCATGAAATAATGTTTGTTTTTCCCAAAACTATAATTACAATTCATCTTGGCTCCCCAGCATAATCCTAAGGAAAGCGAAGGGTTAAGTGTTTTCCTGGCACTTGCTCCCTGTGCATGTGCTCTCCGAATGCTCTGCTCATGGGGAATTGATGTACAATCCAGGAATTTTGCGCGCCTGAACTTTCCCCTACTTCTCACACTAGTCCTCTCTCACAGTACCTTAACATTCCACACCATAAGACTCCAAACACCCAGACAAACAGCTACAATGAGGTCACTGCTGACAAGGATACAGTTAGACCTGGATGTCACAAACAAAACCAGTTTGTTTTCCATCCATCCATCCATCCATCTGTTATAGCCGATTGTCTTGTGAAGGAAAAACTAATTTTTCATCCCAGTGGAAATTTTCCACGTTTTATGTGGAGCAACAAAAATTAACACCATAAAAATACGTAATATTTTGAAATTTAAATACAGTTACATAAGTTCTATTTATATAATTGTATAAGAAGTATAAATATACTAAATTACAATGTATTTTAAATGGAAAAATGGGAATATATTTTGTGTGAAGCAATGAAAAATCCACACATTCATTCTTGGCATAAGCACAGGCCACGCTTTTCAAATCTCTGAAAAGAAATGATAAATTTTACGTATATTTTAAATTTGTATTTTAAATTGTGTTAAAAGGCACTTGTGTTTAACAGGTAGGTAAGTACTGTTTTACAGTGAGGCCAACAATCTCCACTGTTGCATCACAGTCTCTGGTAAATGTCTTCGAAGGGAAGAGTCCTGACACACCCCTTTCCTGGCAGAAGCCAATCAGAGATGCGTCCATGAAAAATCTGAGGGTATAAAAGGTGGAGCTTGTACAGCTCAAACAGTCAAGTATCACTGCTGTATTTTAGCTGTATTGCAGAAAAGAAACCCAAAGGTCGAACCACGATGAAGATGGTGGTGCCGTTGCTGTGCTTAGTCTTCCTGGCTCATGTCGGGTTGGGTTACGTTCCAGACAGAAAGGGAGCGACTGGAAAAGAGAGAAAAGTGCAGCACGCTTCCTGGGACGATGTCAATGTCATCGCCCATGGGCTCCTGCAGCTCGGACATGGGCTGAAGGAGCATGTGGACAAGACCAAGGGCCAAATCAGAGACATCTCTAGCAAGCTTAAGGTCTTCAACAGCACGGTGACCGAACTCGGCAAGCAGACCCGAAGCCTGAAGGAAGACGGCGAGCTGCTCAAGCTAAAGGCACAGCAACTTCAGGTGCAAGGAAGTCAGGTGCTCAACATCTCCAGTGAGCTGTGGGAGAAGACGGAGGAGCTGCAGAAAGAGCAACTGCAAGTCCATGAGAGAATCGGCAAGCTGGAGCAGAAAGTGTACGGCATACTTCACAGAGATGTGAGCAACAGCAGTGGGCTCATCCAGGTAAGCTGAAATGACTTCCTGTTATGTCACAGAACTATACCAATAGCTCTGAAAGAGGTCCTTATACAACTCTATAACTTTTGGTTCACATGGCAAACCGAATAGATATGCAAGACAAAATAAATGAAACACGAATGTTAGTCCTGTTAATTCTGAAGTCAACCAAGAACCGCCTCATTATCTTCTATAAAAAGTAATACTTTACATAAATCAAAGCGCTTTGGAACAGGCGCACTACAGTTTTTTTGCGAACTGCTAGCAACTTGTAAGAAAGGCGGCGTAGAAACGGTATAGCGGAGACTGGGTGCGCAGTTTGACGGGCGGGGGGCCACATGTTTCCATTGGGCGTGCGGGTCCGCGTGCAGTCCGCTGCAGGCATGCGCTACGTGCCATCAGGCAGCTGGAGTGTCAAGACAAAGAAATTGCGCAACCCCACGTCGGGCCGTTTCCTTCCTTACACATTACACTGACACTGGACACTTAAATATTTTAAATAAAATCCGGTTCTGAAACTTAAAATAAAAAATCAACGATTTAAGAACTAAGTTTTTAAACCTTCTTCGTTTTTATGAGTAAGTGCTCCGGGCTGGCTCGGGGTTCTTCAGAACTAACAAAATCAACAAGCACGAATCATCGAGTTTTTATTTAAGTAAATATAACTGAAAACGACGGATAAAACTATATTGTTTTGGCATGAAAGAATTCAACCTTCACGTTTACTTGGTTTCAGTTGATGCTGGAAGCGCAAAACCGGCGTATTGACGATCTGATAGAGGAAATCCGGCAACAGCAAGAACGACTGGAGAAGCAGAACGTGCGCATTAAAAGCCTCCAGAGCCAGGTAATTTTAACAGCTCGGGTATTTCACTGTTTTTCTAGTCTAATGCAGGCAGTTTAGTGAGACTGAAGATTGCATCGCAACGCTTATTTGCAAACTGCATTCATTTGGTTCCTCTCAGATCAAGCAGAGAAAAGAGCGATCTTACCTGCGGCGCGAGGAGACCGCGGTTAACGGCAGCCGCGAGCAGAGCGATTCCCCCACCGGTAAGTGTCTTTAATCTCAGCATCGACCTGGCTGTGTTGAAACTTTTGTTGAGCATGGGACTACGTTATTCGTCCGCTTACCATAGTGTACGGCAAAGATGAAACGGGACAGACTCGGTTTATCATGTTGATGGCACTGATGCATCATCATTAATGTAATGAAGCTGGCATTTAGTGAACAGGAGAAGTTAAAGCCTGTCCTGACTATTGACAACTAGGCAGTGGTGACAATCTGTGGAAGAAAGTTTTTGATCAATTGATAAACGCCGAAATTGGAACAGAATTTAATTTTTTAAAGCTGTTTTATAGTCGCAGACAGTGTGTAACGCATGCAAATTGGAGGGGGGGGGGTCATTAAATATATATTTAATATCCCATTTTTAGTTTCCGTTGCCTAGAGGTACTAAAATCAGTAACTGGGTGAAAGGTGAACTGTGAGACGTGAGGTGGAGGCCGAAGGGCTGCGGGTGGGGGGCAAAAGGAGAACAGCGAGAAACGATCCAGGGCAGCACAATGATGCCTTAGAGGAACCTCCGTGACGTCAAGAGGATTGTAAGAATGCCGGGGGGAGACTTTTCCCTTCAGGCTGCCTCAATACGTGACCGTTCCTGAGTCTGGTTCAGCGCGAGCTCTAATTACATTGTCAGTTCAGCTGTTTTGAGCTCTTTTTATGAGAAGCCTGAATACTGGCCAGTCGCCAGCTGGGGGAAAGTTCAGTGCTTCTCAGATGGTTCCTGACTGCTTGAGCGTGGCGGGGGCACAGACCACTTACTGAGTCGGAATCCGCTTCAATCAAACGAGCCATACAAGGCCCGGTGTTCCTGCCATCATAGAAGCCACGTCATTCAATCCATTACGTCTTAAAGAAAATCAGTTCAACAAAAGAGTATCAACATGTGATCAGTATTTAAAATATGAATATATATGTATGTGTATATATGTAATATAAAGCTAATGTAGATGAATTTGTATTATTTTGTTATTACATACATATGTATGTAATATATATGTGTGCATGTGTATATATTTCTGTGTGTGTGTATATATATATGCATATATATACATACATACATACATATATACACATATATATACACACATATACATATATATACACATATATATATATACACACACACACACACACACACACACACACACACACATTTAGTAGGCAAATAGTGTATATAGTATTACAGTTGCTTGTCAAGAAAAGTGATTTACCTGAAATTTGGTCCCGAGTATCATTCTCAGGTACCACAGTACCTCGAGGAAAGTATGTTATAAATGAACTGCTCTGGCACACTGGTTATAAAACAGGAAATGTAACAACATTCAGATGACGGGGGGGGGGAATGAAAGTTTAAACCGAATAAAGTCAGCAGCACATCAGTGGGGGGTGCAGGAAGGGCAGTATCAGAATACATCTAACAGACATAAATCTGGCAGACTGGCTGAGTGTGGGATTTGTGGTGAGTCCCATGTTACGAGAGACGTCGTAAAGATATTCAGATGTGTGCCATAATTTCTTCAGGATGCTCGCCTCATTCCCAGGCCTGCAGAAACTTGTGACCTTTCCCCTATTTCTGTCTGAGCCAGACAGCCGACCCGTCCCCCCATCCCCCCCCCCTTCTCATTATCCATACATTCCTCCAGCGTTACAGCTGTTAGTTAGCAGCACAGATGAACATTACCCGCTGGTCATTGACATTCAACTGCATCAGCTCTACACTCACGTCTGTGCACCCATAAGCTATATATTTGCTGCTTTCCTACCGATTCTAAAATATGATTTTATATTAATAGGCTCGACACTCTTTTCCTGTTTTTCAGAAGCAGCCACAGATTGCCACAGGCTGTTTCTGAGTGGCAAACGGACCAGTGGCGTTTACACCATTCAGCCTCTGAACTGCCAGCCATTCCACGTCTTCTGTGAGATGAGAGCCGGTGAGGGAGGAAAATCTCTGTTTGAATTATTCTCCTTAGTCAACAGTCATTTTTAATGGGCACGCTGTTAGTAAATGGCTTCTCGTTAATCCTTCGCTTACTGGTGTTTCTTCATGCAGAAGGTGGATGGACAGTCATGCAAAGGCGCCATGATGGCTCCCTGGATTTCGACCAGCTGTGGGAGGCCTATGAAGAGGGCTTCGGTAGTCTCAGCGGTAGGCGTGCTAGATTCTTTTCACGACTCATCTTCTGTGTGATGCCGTATACTAAAATCTACACTTATTGCAACATGAGTCAAGAACAATGTTTCGTGAAGTATTAAATGTCAACTGTGAGGCTAATCCATTAAAAGACTCGTTATAAATGGGTCGTCCAGTCCTCAGTTCATGACCGAGCCTGACTTTAACTAAACAGACAATTTATATTCTGAACTGAAGCTTTGACGCCGGTCATGAACAAGTCTTGGCGTTTCTTTTACAGGTGACTTTTGGCTGGGCCTTCAGAAGATGCATGCCCTCTCTGTGCAAGGGGAATATATCATGCAGGTGGAGCTGTCCAACTGGAAAGATGAGACTGAGTCTGTCAAGTATCTATTCAGCCTTGGTGGTGAGGAAAGCGACTACACCCTTCACGTGAAAGATGTCTCATCTGGAAGCCTGGCCAGTGCCCTTGCCAGTAACCCCGCTGGTTTGCCCTTCTCCACCCGAGACAGAGACAATGACCAAAGGACGGACATCAACTGCGCTAAGCATCTTTCTGGTATGTTCACAGAGCTAGACCCACAGCTAAGACAGCTCTTCATCACTTTGTTGATCTGGCTAGATAGTCTTATGTAAATCTAATACTCAGTGATTTTTCTTGTTGCAGGTGGCTGGTGGTTCAGCAACTGTGGAAGGTCCAATCTCAATGGAAAGTACTTTAACAACCCGCTGCCCAAACAAAGGCACCAGAGGAAGCAGGCGGTGTTCTGGAAGACCCAGCGGGGACGCTACTATCCTTGGAAGACCACAGCCATGAAGATTGCACCCATTGAGATTGAGAATCAGTCTTAGACTAACTGCGATTCAGGGCACTTTGGAAAGATCACTGCCAGGAAGAGGAGGGATAGAGAAACCTGACTTTACACTGCAAAGTCTTAATTACAGCTTCAAAAAAAACCAGCCTAGCAGAATCCACCAGTCTGGCTCATGGCAGTGAAGATGATGATGGACCAATATGCTCAGGTGATCAGACTGTGGCTTAGAGAAGCAGCGGCCAAAGACCTGTACCATTTCAAACAGGGAAGAGCAGCTTTCAGTTTGACAGAGTACATTTTTCTGAATCACTTGTGGCCATCCCTGGAAAACGTGGTGCTACTTTAACTGTACATTTATGAATTTCCTAAACTAACTAGCATGTAGAGAACCAAAGCGCTTGTGCACGCATTTCTGAAAATATTGGTTCGAGCAAAGCAGGGTATTGCTTTGAATGAAAGGTAATATTTTAAAGTATGACCTCGCCTCATTTCGCACTCTCTTCACATACCAAACTTAAGTGCTTTAAAAAAAATTCTGCATACAAGACACATTGTATCGTTTTGAATTTGTTACAACAAAATGCCAGACTGTATTTATAGAATGTGCAATCATTTGAGACTTTTCTATAGTTTTTAGTAATACTGTAAGTTTGAAATGAACTTGTTCCTGAATGCGAGTCTTTTCAGAGCTCAGATGTAAATGTACAAATCTGGTCATGGATCAGTGCGAGTTCCTCACTGTTTGTGGCAATTTTCCCAGTCATATTGACTGCATTGTGTTGTCCATGTGGGCCCTACATCCTGTGTATATGAAATTAATGTAACTGTTCACTGTACATTCTATTTTTTACAAAGAACCAGTACGTATCCAGATCTTAATTTATGTAAAAAATGTATATATGCTTGTAATATCTTCAGTAATTTATATTGATTTTTCAAAAATAAAATGACATTTTCAAAGTGAGGAAATATTTCTTGCAGTTTGATTCTTTGTTGCTTTCGTATCTCATCCATACATGTTCCAGACCCACTTACCCGGAACACAGTCGAGGTGAGAGTGAGGCGTCTCCCCAGAGCTGGAGCCCCAGCGGGGACACCCTGCAGAGGGCTGTACGAACAGGCACATGCACACAGTCACATGGTGAAATTCAGAGACAGGTTCACCTAATCAAATGATTTTGACGTGGGGAGGACAATGGAGTACTCAGAAGCAATTTCTGCATCTAAAGTTTGTTCATACCAGGTGCGTAGCCACACAGTAAGATCACAGGTTTGCCCCCCCCCACCCTACCCCAAAATCTGTTTGCTCCTGACCAGGCATGTAGCCAGGAAGTAAAATAAAGAGCTTGAAGTCCCTTTGAAATTAATTTCAGGCTACGGACCTGGCTCATACAGAGGGCTGGTGTGCCAAGACACGCACGGCTGTTGTGGCATAAGTTTCATCACAGAGGGTGGGGGTGGAGACCGTGTTTCACAGGCACGTGTGAGGGCACGTACCGCTCAAAAATCGAGATGAGGCAGATGCTCCATACTGGAATGCAAACGCACCTTGACCATGGAAGTCCAATGTTCCTGTGTACTGCAAGTACATAATGGTTAGTTTTAGTGAAATACTTACTTTTAATGTTATATCCATCCACACTTCATAAACGTGATTTAAGAGCAGCTTTGCCTTACAGCGCCACCCCAGGCTTGGTGTCAAAGCACACAGCTGCCTGACGTGTTGGTGCAAGAAGTGAGCACATCCAGGAACACGGATGGTGCAGCACTCTCTGCACACTGTGGTTTGGCCAGTATGAACCAGCCATCAGGGAACATGCAGAATTCCTCACACCCAGAGCTGGGGGTGACAGTCGAAGCCAAGGCCTTGGGGGTGTGAGACTGGAGTCTTAGCAGCTGAGCCATTATGCACTCGGTACTTCTCAGGGAATTCAGGAACCAGAGGGTTTCAGTTGTCAGACATGAATTACTTTGGCTTAATACAGTGAAGCCACCTAAACAATTATACTCAAATTATACTCAAGGATACTCTGAAAAGTAATTAAGAATATATAGTAGTCTGAAAGTTTTCCTATAGATTCGCCAAACACTATCACGTCTGACAAGTCAATTACATTAATTTTAATTCATTTCAAATAAAATGTCGCTGTGGACACTCATGAGAGCGAATACAGGGACCCTCACTAACAAAGCAATTCATCAGCACCTGAAAACAAAACACGCACTAGGCTGTGCAAATCAGCAGATTAAGAGGCTACAAGCAACGCTGCACGATATTGGAAAAAATTCACACAATAATTTAAATTTCAGTGATAAAAAAACGCAATTATTTATAACACAAAAAAGTTGTTGAAAATTTACTCAAACTAAAGCCAAATAGAACTTATCTACCCACAGTGTCTGTGAAATAAGTTGGTATTGCTGCCAAATATCATGGAATTCAACACATTTCCATACAGAGAAAGTCGGATGTCTTTTGGTGACCGGTCATCTCCTCACACCTTTTTGGTAAATATCTCACAACCACACCACACTACCTATGAGTGAGTCCAACAGCAAGAATGAAAATGTCTATGACCGAGGACTTGGAGAGCACATGCAGAGCTCACACTGAAACAGTGGTGACGGACATTTTTTTTAAGCATATACTAAATAATTTTGGAAAAGAACAACTAGTAAAATTGCCAAGCCAGCTACATCTTGTTTCCTATGACGGAGTTAAAATGTTTTAGCGGAGCTTATTGACGGTCTCAACCCAGCTGACCATCACAATGCTTGCAATATGACAATCAGATGTGCTTCACACATAACGCCAATAGCATCACACAGCATGCAAACCCAGATACAAGAGAAGACGCTCAGATGATTCCCCGGGTCACATTCGCCATTCCACAGCTCAGCCTACAAGCGTTTAAGGTTTACACCTCATCAGGAAACAAGCCAAGTCATTCAAACACGGCTACATACGACTGGACCGCTTAAAAAGAAACTCACGTTTCTACCTAGCTGTTTGTGCATTACTAAGTTTCATACAAGTGTTTTATATTGTGACCCCAACTTCAGAACCATTCCATCGAAAACTGTTCCAGACAAAAACTACCATAAGTTAGATTCAAGCGGACTACCATAAGCGGACAATAAACAAACAAATCATATGCAGAATCTGGTAGAGGAAAGACAAATCACAACAAAATCATGACAGAGGTCTACCTGGATCGCAAAAAGATCTGATCTGATGCATTTTGAGGACATAAAGACTGGCTTAACTATCATGCCTAGTAAACCCTAAGACGGTGTTGCTGAAAAGGAGAAGTGGATATGCATTTCATAATTTCTACCATCACTCTCTCAGTAGTTTTCACGCAGCCATAAGCCAGCAGTCAACCCCTGTTGTTCTGAGCAAATCTCTGCACAGCGGCAGAGTGGCGTCAAAGCCAGTCTGTGCTGTGCTGGCAGTCATATGCTTTTATCAGATTGACGCCTTGGCCAACGTTCAAGAACAACACACACATTACAGTATGATGGCATAAAGTCTTTCTAAGGGAACATAATTCATCTAAAGACACATCTGTTACAGTTTCCATAGATAGCTAATCTGCCCAACACCTGCCAGGCTCTCAGACAACCTGATTTATGGATATGCTGCATAAGGGTTAGCCGCAGGACTAAGGTGCACGTACTTTGATACATTATATATGATAAGGACCCGGGGAGGGGGGGGTGTTTTTCAGTTTTAGTTTGCACAATCAAATACGGCGAGGACACAAACCTGAGCCACAAATCTGTCCTTCCTCCAGGTTCGGCTCATTGGACCCCACTTTATAGCAATTCAGGCCCTCCGACCAAAAACGCACCCAACCCCCCAAAAACGTAATAGATGGTGGGAGAACGAATGTTGTCCTACAGGAAAAAATGTAAAACTTCATGGAGCATTTAAACTCTATTAAATAACACCTGATTTTGGACGTCATACTATACAGCATTTCAACTGAGGGGGGAGACCCATCATCCTTAGCAGTTTATTTTAAAACCAACCCTGATCTTAATTCCCAAAGATTCAAACAGCAGCAATGATAGATTTCACACACGCTTACCATGAACAACAGAGGCACAAGACATTGATGAACAGTCAGAATAAAAGACTTTTCTGTCAGGGGACAAAAAAAAAGAACGATTACAAATGTAACTAAATGAGGCTTCCCCATTTGCCCATAATGCAATGCTCCAAAGCCACACACTTGTGTTTTAACGGCACAAAGGCGCTCCTGAAATAAAAACCATCCATGCTTCAAGGTCACCTATAAAAGGCACTGTGAGATCCATGCAAAACTTAAAAAGAAAATGAGAAGGGCAAAAAAAATAAATAATAATAAAAAACAAAAAAAAAAAAAAAAACAGGATCTTATATTTTTCACAAACATTTGTGAGGAGAGCATTGTGCAGCAAAGGCTGCCCGCTTTAGGTAACTTTTCTGTAATTTTCCCGTTAACATCCGATGTGTCGCTCACATGCAGCCACAGACAAAGACCGTACATGCATTGTGAATCATCCCTCTGATAGTTCTTTGAACGTTAAGCCACGGTCAATTTTTAAAACACTCAAGCACCAACGATCAGGCGCAGGAACCCAGAAAATATCTATCTATAGCATGCAGGCCTGCATCCCCGGAAATATGCATCTATAGTATGCAGGCCTGCATCCCCGGAAATATGCATCTATAGTATGCAGGCCTGCATCCCCAAAAATATGCATCTATAGTATGCAGGCCTGCATCCCCGTGCAGAGAGACTGAAATGCTGCATCAGCAGCAGTTACTAGAGAAGGGAAGATAGCACGACTGCAGTACTTTAATGAGCTGCTACATATTCTACTTATTATAAAAGAATAAGAGTTCATAAAAATATTTTCTTTTAATAATACACACTTAAAATACTGGGTGCAGGTAGTACTTGGCAGTTGCAATCACTAATAAACCATTTTCACTACCGCCCCAACCCACACCCCACCACAACCAAACATTTAGCGCACAAAATGTGAAACGGTGTTCTGAGGCGTAACAGCTTTAAAAAAAAAAAAAAACAAAAAAAAAACAAAAACAAAGGGAGAAGATACAAATCAGATGATGTGAAAAGTTGGCAAGAATGTACTTGTGTTTGCGTGACTGCCCGCCGCGTGACACCTGTGCAGACCGACTCGATGCCATGCGGGGAAGCAAAACAAAACCAGTTTCCACAAAAAAAATAAAAATAAACGAAATGATACCAGATAGCAGTTGTGGCACATTTCTAATTTATAAATTACTAGTAAGTCATTACTGTGTTTGTCCTTCTTCCGTGGTTCATCCTCCAGCCTATAAACTGGGCTTGAAAGCCTTCTGGCGGATGGGAAGGCGGACTTAGAAAAAGGCCTCTTTCCGCCAAAGGGGGGTGACGCCAGGAGATGAGCACAAGGGTCACGCAGTGGGGGGGGGGGGCGGGGCATCACGGTGAAGAGCGGGCGGCCGGGCGCCGGCCGGCTGCGACCCTGGACCGTGTTAGGAGGAGGTGCAGTGCTGCAGGCGTGGGGGGAGGAGCAGGGGTATCCCCACCCCCCCGTGTCCAGCGAGGGAGACCCTCAGAGGTATTGCTGGAGAAAGTACAGCAGCATAATCTCATAATGCTCTCCTGACTCCGGGCACCGGATGCTGTGCCGCTCGTTGGGGTAAATCTGCGAAACAAATCGAGAGAACAAAACAGCCTCAGTGGGTTGAAAATACCAGTACAAATATATACCAGTACAAATATATACCAGTACAAATATCTGCCATCACCGCCATTTCTCATATTTATCAGGGTTGGTCACATGCCTGGCTTTGAAGGTACAAGAAGCTCATACTGTGTGTTCTAAAACGTCACCCAGACTGACAAGCAGAGCAGTGTTATGGAGCCAAGACAGCACACCCCCGCAGCACACACATTCCTTTCCAGTCGCGTTACCTGATCTGACCCTGAATTCTACCATCACGCCAGTGCAGAGCAGATAAACACCTGCACTACAGGCAGCAACCATTAGCAGACTTTAGCCTAAACCCTCAGTATGGAACTACACAAATATGTTCAGTTCAAATCTATTGATCTTAAAAAATGCAACCTGTCAGTTTAAAGTCTTCAAATACATGTTTGAATATAGCATTGTAAGTTACACTGCAGCACAGTAAGGAAAAGAGTGTCACACATTTTCTTTTTATTTATAAATAGCAGTGAAACCTGCTGAGCTTCCTGGCGCAGATCACCAGATCCCAAGATTACCAAATCCCAAGATCACCAGATCCCAAGATTACCAAATCCCAAAATTACCAAATCCCAAGATTACCAGAATGACTTTTTTATTCTTTGAAAAAGAAGAGAGACGCTCTACTGGTCAGATTTAATAATGAATCATAACAAGGATTTGGGGGCTGGTGATTTTAGACTGTGGTGAATGAGCCGCCTGATCCCCCCCCCCCACCATGGAAAATGGCTGATCGTCCAAAGGAATCATCACCGTTATTTCAGTGACACTTTTAGTGCTGCTAACTTTGCTGTCTGATATTTAAACTTCATCAGTGTTCAATTTCAGGATGTTAACAGATACATCGTGCATCTGTACATAACCATTTCATCTTCATAAAGACAATATGCAATGCAAAATAAGAAAGAAATCCAGGGCTTGAGGATTTAGAGAAAATCGCGAACTCGGTTATGAGTATTAAAAACAAAAAATCGTGATTGACATTTTACCCAGAATCGAGTGGCTCTATGACCAGTGCGCTACATACAATTTTTTTTAATTGGGTGAGTAACGATGGTCATGCAGAATGTATCAGAGTAAGAACTCGTTATCTGTCTTAGAATTGTAGCAAAATGAGAGTAAAAGCTGCAACAACTTAATATATTCAAGTACAAATCCAGAAAAATATTACTGCAGTACAGTAACAAAGTATTTGTTCTTTGTTACTGTACACGGGCGTTCAGGCACACACTGTCAGAAGTTTTGGGGCCATAACAGAGGACAGAAAAGAGGACGGATTATTACCTGGAGCTGGTAAGGCTTCCCAGCACGGATTAGTTGTGAAATCAGGAAGTTGGTGTGGAAAAAGTGCACATTTTCATCAAGAAATCCATGTAAAATTAGTAGACGATTGGGTCTAAAAAGGAAGGAAAACATTTTCTCTAAATGATGTCATAATGTACCACAACACATCCATGTAAAGCGCCTTGGGGCGACACTGTTATGAAAGGCACTATATAAAAATTGAATTGAAATTAATAAAAAGTGCTACTTAATGAGAAAATGACAGAGGACTCTCATTTCTGATTAGACTCCGGAGTGCAAAAAACCAGGGAATATAAACATGACTTGCACATACAGGCATCGTAAGGCTCTCACTTTAGGACTAAATACATTTTCAAACGCAGCTATGAATCCCACCCTAATAAGCGATTTAAAGAGCACCGGAGACTTGCCGGGTCGGCAAGGCAGGGAGCACCTTAAAACCGGCAGGCGGCAGGGAAGGACACTGAAGACTCACTCGTTGGGAAGCTTGTCCACATGCAGGGCCACGGAGCCCGCCTCGTAGCCTTGCTGATTGTTCTGCGGTTCGTCCATGTAACGCTCAGTGTAGCCAGTGTCATACGCCATCCAGACGGTCACGGGGGCACCTGCGACGGCCACCTGATCGCAAGGACAGAGGGGGTGAGTCGCGGGAGCACAGTCCGACCGCGGCAGCCCCAATGCCGCGCTTCTCGTAAAGGCTTAAGCTTGGGTTCAGCGATGCAGCTGTCGCCTTAAGCAGGCAACAGCGACCCCTTGTGTCTATGCTGAATTATAACTACAACAACCACCTTAAGACCATAATACAGCCTTATCTGTCAGCATGTACTGAAATGATTACACTGAATCATAAACACAGTCTTGTCTTACCCAAAGACACAAAACAGTAACTGACTCACACGTCCCTCTAACTGCAAATAAAACACAGAGAACAAGAACTACGCTAGAGAGGGTGATGGGGGGGTTTGGTGGGTAAGGACAGGGGTTCCCACACGAGCATGGTGTTGGGGGGGGGGGGGGGGGGTTATAGCCTGAACTCTCTGGTCAGAAAAATAGGGGTGTGAGTCTCTGGCTTCATTATTTTGGGGGTCGTGCATTGAAAAGTCTGGGAACTCTACGGTAAGGACACTGTGCCTATGATAAGAAGGTTTTTGGTTCAAATCCCATATCTGGGAGAGTGATTTCAGCCAGGCACTTAACCCCAATCGCCCCATGGACTGGCTAACCCTGCTCTCTCACTTTGGATAATGGCGCCCGCTAAATAAGACATGAAATGAGAGACAAACACACCTTGAAGATGTTGGGCCTGTGGATGAGACCCATGAGGGACAGGAAGCCCCCGTAAGACCAGCCATGGATGGCCACCCGGCTGAGGTCCACAAAACTGTACTTCTCTGCGACAAACTGAAGGCCTTCCACCTGGTCCTCGATCTCCACCTGGCCCTGGGGCCACAAAAAAAGTGAATGTGAACAAAAAAAAAAAAAAAAAATGAATGTGAACCAAAAAAAAATAAAAAATGAATGTGAACCAAGCTTGCTGAGGGATTCCTAACTGGGAAGGGTCCTCCTTACCATCCTGTTCTTCAGAGCCCCTTCAAACTTCAAGCCCCTCTGACAGGAGCCCCTCCCATCAATGACCACCACTGCGTAGCCCAAGGACGCCAGCGTGTTCAACCGCAAATACTTGACTCCCTTAAAGGAGTTATTCACCAGCTGAACCTGTGGGGAAACGCAAGATACGACCCAATGGACCATATTCTTGGCTCCTCTAATAACTGCATCAAATCATTTAGCTTCCAGCTTGTTAAAGGTTAATGAAAGACGATTTCCCTAACAGCAAAGTAATTTCTGAGTTAACATTATAGTACAAGGTCCCTTAAACAGACACAAATCATCTGGCCTGTTTAAAACCTAAGCAGCTGTAGGATTTTTAAAGTCTAAAGCAGTTTCCTCAACGTACCAAAATAAAATATTAAGCATGAAGGAACTCTGCGCACCTGAGGCCCTCCATACACAAAGAGGATTGTGGGATGTTTCTTGTGAGGCATCAAGTTGTGAGGCTTGAACACCATTCCGTACAGCTGGAAGCCAGATTTTCCCGGGAAATCAAAAATCTCTGGCGGTATGTAATCTGAAGGGCAAACTGGTGAAGAGACAGAAGATGACAGATAAGTTGACAATGTTACAACATGTGGGTCCTTATTTCATGGTGTCTTGTGACTCGCTGGTGCCTTGCGAGGTGAAGCCAGGCTAGACTGGACCGCTCAGAGCTACAGTGACACCTACCTGAGGCTTCCATCATGCTGGCCCAGAACTCAGGTTGCTTGTGCAAGGGGTCACTATCAGGGCCCAAGAGTTTATAGACGTGAACACATGGGGGAGTGCTCACGTTGCTATAATGGCTGATGAACATGTCGAAGTTCTGCAGAAAAAAAGGGAGCGAGCGCCGTGCTTCACTTTAAAGCCGTCTAACTTGACACAACTCGGCTCAGGACGAGTCCACAACCGACAACGGCATTAAGGCATTTGTACACGGTCCCCAGCACAAGGTCATACCGGACTTATGGAACAGGCGTGCGAGAAGCCAGGCTTGGTGAGTCTCACGACGTCGCCCGGGGAGCTGTAGCTGACCACATACAGGTGGTGCTCCAGAGGGGTGTCTTTCGTGCCCTGGAAGTACACCAGCTTGGTGGATTCGTTGACCCATATCTGCACGTGCACAAAAAACGGGAGACGGAGGACGCAGACGGACGTGAGACGAGCTGTGGGAATACTCAGATGAGAGAAACGCACATAGAACGTCGTCTTCTGACCCTGGATCAGCGGAGGGCCCCGCCTCGCGCGCCCAGCCCTGATCTTACCTTCGAGCCATGGCGGGCCAGAACCTCCCACTCCCCACCGGTGAGGCTCAGCTCCTCCTTTATCGGGCACTTAAAATCCCCTGGAGCAAAGCACAACACAATCATCACTGTATTTTATCTCTGTTGGCAAAGCTTTCCGATCGGATTAGATCCATTAATCTGATACATATATCTACAAAATGCGAAGACAAGATTGACCAGAACAGAAATAGCAGTGCTTTATGTTCATATTTCTGCATACAGGAGCTGAGTGACTGACAGCAAACCCAAAGGCATGTCTCACCCTCAGCGTGTGTGTAACATCTGGACCACTGGTAGCAGCCAGGCTGTAACACAGATGTGATTCTGTACAGATGACAGAAGCCCGTTTTGGACTCATTCACCCAGAGAAAGGTAATCTCGTCCTCTTTCGTTTGGATAAATGGGTAGAAAATGTCATGAACCTGTGGACAGTAACCAACAGATGAGCATGAAACAATATCGAGCTTCGATTACCAATCCAGAAAAAAAAGAGAATCTCACTCTGATGATACTGAAATTGACACTCAGACATATGGTCCAACTCCAGAGTAACTGACAGTCATTTTTATTAAACAACATCTTGCCCAGTTACACAGCTGGATGCAAACACTCTGGCTTTTGGCCCCATCTAGGGCTTGACATCAAACCTGCTTTTGACTCCTTTTCCAAAAGTCTGTCAGCCTGCTCTCTGGAAACAGTGACATGGCACATTGACAAATCTGAAGGTGCTTGGAACCTCACATTGATCCAGATGTCAGTGACCTCCTCGTAGATAACGAAGGGGTGGACGCTGTCAGGGACTGCCTCAACTTTCTCCTGGCGCTGAATGGGCTCGTCTGTGACAGGAATGAAGAGCGCAGGGGGCAGCAGTACCAACTGCAGCCTCTGCTGGCTCCGATCGAGGAGGACAGCCCAGGCACTGAATGGGTGGGACCAGGCGGTGTGACTCACGGCAGCATAACTCACAGCAGGGACTCATTTGAACAGAATGCACAACTAACCATAAAAAATCTCTATAACAAAATCAATAGAGTGCACTGCTGTATTAGGATGAATTCACGGACGATTACGTCGCCCACGTGGCATGGAATTAATCCTTTTACTATAATATTCTGGGAAGTTGTAATTGTGGATTAATTCTGATCGTGTGTG
>JAODLC010000036.1:854970-881463 GCA_026781145.1 Hippopotamyrus pictus | reverse complement strand
CTGAAAGGGCTCCCCAGTCCGTGTGTGAAGGTGGGTGATGATGGCACGTCCGAGTGTAAATAGCTTTGCAACTGCTTATGCTTAACTTTAATTCTTGCGAGTATTGATCACTGCTTGTGATAATATTTCATAACGTCTTTTATGTTTCCTTGCTTTTTGTATGTATTATTACTTTTTCTTTATATATTCATACCTTTGTTATTAGCTATAAGATATATATTATTTGATACCATCGTAGTACAAGTTATTTTGCATTGTCTTCAATATGATAGCTAGGTATTGATGTTAATGCAAGATTATTTTGTGTTACGTATTAAAGTGTTTTTGAGTGAACCTAAGCGTGCCCGTTTGTTCCTTCGAGAGCCCTATATCCCTCTCTCATCCAATTTTAAGACAACTGCGAAGCGAGGGTGACATTTACACCTGACGGAAATGTCCCACAATATACGGTTTTATAGGGTTTGTAATCCTCTTTGAGACAGTACTCCTGAAAACATCCCCATAAAGTCGGGGAAACATACAGCGGATGAGTCACAGTCACCAGCAGATTGTTTGATGTCAACTACCATCACGCCACGACCTGCCCTCCATGAATTAAAAATGGCTTTTAAAGTCAAAACTGGGAGATACGCAGAGAATGGATTTGTAAACGTGACTTCGGCACGTCCTAAAATCAGGACCAACAGTGCCAGGTTCTACTACCTCAGGGAAGAAAATGCTTTTACTGAGTATTGAGAGATTCTTCCTTGACCGTTTCTTTAGAAGGTTTTGTTTTTTTTAATCAGGACTCACAATTTTCCATCTCTGGTCCAGCCGGCCCGAGCAATGTACTCCACTCCAGGAAACAGTGTAGTGAAGGGCAGGACCAGCTCTTTGTCCTGAGTCCTCACGATCTGAGCACGCAGGAAAGACGGGGTCAACACTGAAACACTCTCAGTCTACATAAAGAGATCTCTTCATTCACTGCAGCGCAACGACACCGTAAAAGCAGGAAACACACACATACCCTACCAAGATGGTCAGTTTTTATCTCTGCCAGTTTGAGGGTGATTTGGGGATTTTTACTGCCTAAAGAGAAGGAAAGAAAATAACCGATTTATACATTGTTGGTTATGGATCAATAAAACTTAATCAGGTGGTTCCTATGAGCTGCTATATTCTGAAAAGCTAGATGCTTAAGCCCAGAATCTGACCAGGTTATCAGGTTACCCCGAGGTCATCCCTTTGCTTTCAATGCAAATGACTTTCACTCCTTAACACTTTTGGATTGGCCGACAAACAGAGAATACCACAGATCAGCAGCATGACACATTCTAGCATTAATTACCAGCAGAACTTTCAAAGAACCAATACAGTCAAACACATGCTGTAAAAAGACCAACACAGCAAAACACTTTAGTCCTCAAATGACTGATTAGATGCGTCCATGGGTACATTTCCTAAACCAGCAACCCAGTTTCTCCAGTTTGCTATGGCATGGCAAAGGGCTTGTCAATCAAAATCCCTCAGCAATCCACCTCATAGTCTCAATGTATTTGTAAACCTCCAACCTAATTATGCAACGTAATTTCCGAATCTAACAAAAAAATTACCACCTCGAAGGATCAACAATGACCATCCCAAGGTTCATTTTTCTCCCACTGCCCCGCGGCCGGCCTCACCGGTGCGAGGGTATCTGTAAGCATCTGCTTTGCGCTCCTCCAGGGCCGGTGATGGCACGTGGATGATCTCCACCTCAGACTCGTCCACCTCCTCGTACAACAGCTGCAGAGTTCTGCCCCTGTCCGAGTCTGACCAGCAAAGGCATCAAAGGTCACCCATTAAATTCCAGCTTTCTACAGAATGGAAACGTACCTGCAGTCCATAATTTTTATGCACACAATGTGTGTATTAAAAAATAATTAAAAAAAAAAACACATTGCGGTTCTGATTCTCTGCACGCTACCTTTGGTCTGACAGCTAATGTCACGCAGTCTCACCTTCAGGGGCAGCAGGACACCACCAGTACCCTGTGAAGCGGTCAAACTCCTCCTGGATCACAAATGTGGCCACACCTGCAGACTTTGGGTCATTCTTTACATTATTCAGACCTACAGAAAGGAAACGACGTGCATGTCAGTTTCCTACAGTCTTATGCAATCACACTGACGTGACAGACCCATTGTGGGTTTACTATTCAAAGTACTGAGACAAAGCAGAGAATAGTTTTTATGACAGATTTGTAAGAATGACGTGGCCACCGAAGACTGATATGTTCAAACCTGGAAAAAAAAAAAACACTCCTTTCATTGCTTCTGAGCAGAAAACGTGTTGTGGGTTCCTACCAGAATAAGCACAAAGAACTAAATATGCAAGGACCACAGCGCAGTGAAACACTTTCACATATTCCCTGTTTCACACATGGCCATAGTTTTAGATACACTGATACACACTGACAGGCAGCGACAGGCATGTCACACCCATGAAAATGATACTCTTCAGCATGTCTGCCAGCCAGCACACCTTGATGACAGAACGTGAGCCTCTTCTCCTCCCCTGACTCGATGTTGACCACCCACAGGTCACTGCTGTTGATGAAGGCTATGAAGCTTGGATCCCCCGGACAGATTTTGGGGTCCATCCGAGTCCCTGAGCACTGAGTCTTTATCTCCACTGGCTTCATTGGGGATCCCTGCTAAACAACAAAAACCAACGTTGGGCACGAGGGTCAACTGTCCCGCAGCACGACTGTCAACAAAGACCGCCAGACACCACCCAGCCGATCCTGGAGGAAAAGGTCACGATTCGCTACTACCCTTTACTCACAATAAAGCCATTATGTCCGCCATCACGACAGTAGAAAAGGCTGTTGCTGGCCTGGAAGAGGAAAAGCCCGCTCTCTGCATGGTGGTCGTAAGAAGTTATCCCAAAAACGCCCAGCCTCTTCCTTTCTCGCAGAAGCTCTTCCTCTCTTGAATAGACACCATGATGTGGTGTGGCCTGGCAGGAAGAGGAAAGCCAGCAGCATTCTGAGTAAACAAGCGCAAGGCTCTTACTGCTCAAGGGATGGACCAGGATATTCTTCAACGCTCTCGCTGCAACAAATGACCCAAGATACAAATTAATCTTACGCCTGTTTCTACTACAATAAAACTGAGAAACCCATCAAAGCAAATTGTTTTCAACATAAATCCACTGACATCAATTTGCAGGACACTGCCAGTAGGTGCAGTGTGAGGTTTCAGCAGTCTCCATGGAGCCTGAAGACCTTCCTGCATAGATGCTGGCTAGAGGCACAAGCTTTTTATAAGAATCTGTCTTTCTGCTGCTAGCGTTTCTTCGAGGCTGCCAGCCACGCCAAAATCTTTGCCACCAATCATCTAATCCAATGCCTTGGTGACTCGTCTGGGAAGCCAGATTCTTTATCCACAGGAAGCACTGGCAATACCTGTTATTTTTCATTTGGTATCAGAGGCTCTATGCAGTGAAGCACCTAAATGCCTGCAGTGCAACATGCAGTGGCCACCCGCTGGAAGGAAGTGGAAGGCGTACGGCAAAACTGTGAAACTGAAGACACAACACCAGATCTGGATGGATCAGTCAACGCGGTGCCATCCGTACATCAAAGGAGCTTCCCACTATCTCCACCAGCCACTGGGCTGCACTGCTCGCGAGAGGGATACCTGAAAGTGATCCAGCATCTGTTTCCAGGACAGCACCAAGAGAGCCTCTTTTCTGATCTTCTTAGGAATTTCAGAGTAAAGTAGTGAATTTTCCCTGCTCCCATAGGGCATTCCTAAAAGCAACAAAAGACACGCCCAATTAACACTAGGTTGTTACCCAACTGCTTTCATGTTAATTCAAATTACCAATAACCAGCTCACAACAACCATAAATTTACAGTCTTCAGCATTTCACTACATATAACGAACTATTTTTAGACAAACAAAAATTTGCTATAACCTGGAAGAAAAGTTAAAGGAAATCTGATTACATTTTCTCGGTTTAACATTTTTAATTTGTTAACGTTATTCAGTCAAGAGCTCAGTTACTGCTACCATCAAGCTTGACAGCCCTACTCTGGAATTAGCCCTGTTTACATTTATACATACATTTTAATACATCATACATTTTTCTTTGTACAAATAGAAAATATCAATGCAAAGACCCACTATCTAAAGGAAATAGCATACTCAGAAGGCCCGTCATGAGCACTGGGGTCAGACTGACCCCCAGCTACCCCTGTAACGTCTGCCGCAGGTCATTCTGTGCTGTGGATGCGGGCGGAACGGGCTCACCGAGGTAGTAGAGCCGATGAGAGTGGGGGCCCGACTCATCTCTCTTCTGTACAAACTGGAAGTCGTGTGGCGCCTTGTTGACGATCACGCCCGAGTACTTGCGACTGCTGTGGATGATGTCCCGCAGGCCGTCCCACGAGTGCTTCTCCACAAAGAACTGACCGGGGCTGTCCTCCATCTCCACCAGCTCAGTGCCGTCCGAGAGCTCATCCACTGCGGTCATCCTGACAGCTGCCAAACTGAACACTCCAACGAAAGGAGATCAGGAGTAAGTCTCCTTCCATTCAAGGGAGTAAGTGTCTACTTGTGTGGTAAGCAGTAGGTGACACTGTGCTACCTTAAGATCAATGCTTCCAGGCCAATCTGTGGAATAAAACACATATCCCTGGATATCACTCCTGACAATAAGAAGCATTTCCCCCAAAAAAGTAATGATATTCACCATACCTTTTCCGACTACCTTCAGTTTCGTCTTCGAGTTTAACCTTCTTTACTCTATGCATTAACCGGCCTACAAGCCTCAACCAGATATGGCAACCTGCGAAAAACAGCAGCAGAACAGCACAAGACCATTGGAACACAGTTTGTCCCAGAAAAAGTACAGATTTTGTGTACTGCACATTGCACACCTCGATGTTGACAGAGAATAACATTTTAACTAAATATCTTTTCATATCCTAGAAACACAAGTGTTACGAACAAGTCTATCAGTAGCATGTCTGCAAACAGCTTCCTTATGGAAGGATAATTCAGATAGAACTCAAAGCAGAACAACTGCACTGGTGCCGATTTCCACAGTATCTCAACATCATTATCATTAAGCCCATCTGGGCTGAACTGCCCTCGCCACAAAGCAAACCTGTTTTAACGACACCTTGACAAGATGCCTTCATATTCAAAGCACTCAAATGCTACTTTTAATGCAAATCATAAAGCCACCTGCTTCAAAGCAGCTCCGAATCGAGAACAATAAATAACTCCTTTAAAGGACAATATGTTTCAGGATTTTGTACTAAGGGGATGCTCCCGAGGAAATTCCTCACAGAGTTATAATGGAGGGACAAACTCACGGATAAGCTGTCTCCAGTGCTGGGGCCTGTACAACGAAGCGGGGAACTGGCTTATCGGAGTAACACGTCAGATTTAAGGTAGTCTGGGCAAAAGTAAGTGAACGAATATGACGTCCATTTAAACTGTGGTACCTTAAATCCGACCCCGATAGGCCAGTAACCCCGCTTCGTAGTACAGGCCACTGGTCTCAGTCCTTCGGTTTGACACAGTCGTGCTGTATTACATACCTCGGGGCCCCACCCAGGAATATGCTGCAGGCATGAGGAATGTTCTGCACTCCATACATTTTAACTTCAAATTCATCTTTTGCAGAAATTCCCTCAGGCACACCCATTATTAATTACACCCTATTAAGTCAATTATACCACAGAGTGGCATTTACTAGATGCTAGATATGGAAAATTTAACGAAATTCTATAAATCAGGGGAGCCCAACTGCAGTCTTGGGGGGCCGGAGCCCTGTGTAGCTTAGTTCTTTCCCTGTTCCACCATAAATGATTCAGCTGAAGAGCTGTGTGGTAATTAGCACAAGGAGTTGAATCAGGTATGTTAAATGAGGGGAAACCCAAAAATGTGCAGGGCTCCGGGCCCCCCAAAACTGCAGTTGGGCACCCCTGCAATAAATTAACATTTAACAAAAATTATTAACCCCAGATACAGGATTTAAGGGCAGAATTTCCTAATTATAAAACCTGAGTAATACAGTGAAATTTGTGGTAAAGAGTGGCAATCGCCTTGTTGCAAAAATACATCACTGATAACCGGAGTCACATTTTTTTATGTCTCCAAAAAGAAACAGACAGCAGGCTGAGGGAGAATGTGTTCAGCAGTAGTGTGTCATCTGAGATCTGTGACACCCCCAGCACAAAACAGCTGGCGGAACGTGACAAAGGTTTTACATCTTTAGAGAAGCGAATGTCACAGTTCAGCTCTGCTTCCTTTAAATCACCAGTCAGACGTTCATATTGAATAAATAAGCTTCGAGCAAGCTCTGAATTCTTAAGCCGTCACTCCAGACTCAGGGACTAGATTTGTCCCTCAAAGCACCACATTAGCAGTCTATGGTGACGCTGCCCAGAGATCCCAGCTCCACTGGCAGGGTGGGAAAGGAGGGGAATCAGTGAACTGTGTGGCCCCAGGAGTAATTGAAGAGGCAGGGGCAGATGCTACTGCCTGATAGACTGCACTAGTCTTATGTTGCAGGAGAGGGATGACTATCATTAAGGAATTATTTTTCCATAATGGTATAAAATAAGGAACAACTCAAGATTTTTTAAATGAAATGTTAATATTGCAGCTGAAACACAGCATCCTTGTGATGATTTTCTGTTAATACAAGATGCGGTGTAACGTCACAAATATTTCGGTTCTTAAACCACGGTTTTCAGTTTAGCAAAAACTTTTTTATTAAAAGCCAAGCAGAGTTATAAAACTGTTGTAAACCAAACAAAAGATAATGTGTCTGTCGATGTTTTAGTGATAAACACCGCTACAGCCTTAAATATTTCTTAGCCTGAATTTGCTGGCAAACGTGCCTTAAATGTCACGGGAGACTAACTTGCAGGGCTGTTTCTGTCTTGCTCCGGTCTCCAACACTGGGATGATGTCATCTCAAATGAGTTAGCATACTGGATGTGCTCACAGCCACATATCCTAGTTCGGTATAACCTGCTTGGAGCCGGTGTAATTTATTATCGATAAGTGACGGGGAAGGTTTCTCGCTCGCCGCTATGGCTGCCTGTGACCAGCTGACAGCCACAGTCGACAGCTCCGTGTCGAACAACTACTTACGCATTTAGGTTCCGCCCATGTCGGTACCTGTATTCATTCGTTTCATTGCGCGTATCGAACCGAAAATGACGTAAGCAAACGGTACAGGCCGAACACGTGCGTGGTTATAGCCGCACTGCAAAACCTTACAGTTCTGTAGTGCTGGTCATAACTGAGCTCAAACCAAAGCAAAGGACATATGATAACGTTTCACTATGCTATATTAAACTACAACAACTTCAGGGGAAGGTACCAGAAGATAATTTTACAATGTTTTATACATTTGCAGACTGTTATTAAAGCCACATTAGTCCCACAATTAACCTAAATGCGCTAGAATATAGCGCATTACTTTGCTTTAAAAATTATATTTCAGTGGTAATCACTTTAAAGTAACCAGAACTCTTTGACCATAAAATCCAAAGATAACATTTACATACAAATTATAAAACATATTTAAAAGATGGGAAGCAGTTTGAGTCCAAGATCAGAAATAACCATACCCCTACCCATAGTAAATGGTGAGTCATAAACAAAAGGATATGTTTACATTCTGCTATTCTGACGTGTCATTACATAAATTAACGTTAGAAATATTTTATCCAACAACCAAGACGTAAGGAAGCAGCTGTAGATTTCTTTCAAATAACGGAAGGTCAGATTGGTGTATCTGTTCTATATTCGTGACCGCCTCGGCTGATACAGCGCCAAAGGGAATCAAGCCGGGTGTTTCGTATCGGAGATCAGTAGGCCGACGGTCCAAAGTAAGCAACCCGGGTGTAAAAATGGGCTACCGTTTACAGATAAATCAGCCCAAACTTTAAATATACATTGAAGGGAAAATAAATTTCTGTTCATTTTGACATAGCTGACATTCTGATTTTATTTACTTATATTCATTTCTTTCAACAAACCGAAACTTCGGTATTGAAGACAGCTGCTCATTTTATTTTACTAACCTTATTTACCCTGTCACTTCGATGCTAGTGGCAATAAGTGATGTTAGGATGTAATTCAACTAATGCTCATTTTCCTGTACACATCGGTTTTTGATTCCGAGGGTCAACTTAAGGGGCGTTTTACGTAAACCAAGCACATAAACTGCAAGCTACACTAACGTGTGGTTTACTCGTCATAAAATATTGGGAACAGCAGGCATTAAAAGCCAAACCAAGAATAACAAAAGCTATAACATTAACAGAAAAAAATTCAAGTCATTGTGAGTCCTTATGAGGTTTCATACAGCTAGCTAGCTAGTCACATAAAGTCTTACAGGCTTCTGAGTCCGTACCAATATGACTAACTGCTGTCTGGTTTATGAGGTACTTACAGATCCAGATCCTGCCCCTCTTTTCTCTCTGGCCACTTGTAAATCTTTTAACATTAAAAAGAATAGCGCTGGATGTTTAAGATGACGTCCATGGCCTAGTATACAGACAGAAGGAGTCAGTACAGCAAAAGCGGAAGCAGGGGAGGGAACAGCCAATCAATTACAATAGCCTTTGACCCGGAAGAAATACAGCAGGGCTCTCGCACAGGCAATAACAGACATGTAGCAAAAAATAAGGGTGTCAACATTCTAACTCTGACCCTTTAAAAAAAACGTAACATTGTCCAAAATAATCACTTCGGTTTTGAAAAATGAATAAGGTAGCCGTATTTCTTCGTGCCTGAACAGACAAATTCTACATTTTTTAAAATCAGTGTGTGATTTAGGTCTGCACAAGCCTAATTCTGCTGGACTTTAATATTTACTGTGGTACTGACTGGGATGACTGGTTCAATGTGTTAAGGGTTCAGTTCTTACCTCCACAGCCTTTGTAGAGTTTGCATATTCCGCAAAGGTGCCATTTTTATAATACTAGAACCAGTATTTGGAAAGAGGGCTTTTAAGTACAGTACCATCTTAAGTTAATGAAATTTCAAAAGCATCTGAAGCTGGAACATAAACTGAAAAGTGGTCCTGTAGTTTATAAGAAATGATCTGGGATTTTTGTAGATTCAAAAATATTACGTAAAATTGAAAAATATGTAAATGGTTAACTAATAGTATGCTTTACAAATCTGGAGTGACAAGCTGAAAAGCAACTCCAACACTGCTCATTAATCCTAAACATTTTATTGTTCCAGTGTTAATGAAAAGAAATGGACAAAAAACGCCAGACACCAATTGGATGTCCACTTTATTTACAGCCGTAAATTGTGACAATTACTTCAGAGGAATGAAGCGAGAGGAGTGAGTGGCTCCGATGCCGGGCCGGCCGTGCTTCACGGGCTTGTACGTGATGGAAAACTCCCCAAGGTAGTGGCCGATCATCTCCGGCTGCGGACGGGTACACGTCAATCAGTACCCACCACAATGCATTCCATCACCAACCAGTTTTAATATACTAAAAAGAAGTATCTCCTAATAAACCTTTTTACTGTGAACAGCAACTTATAGGCAAATGCAATCTAGTTCAATAGTATCTGCATGGTAATGTGGTCATTTTATCAGTTACACTCATGTGTAAGATATTAGCATACAAGACACTTATTTGATCCACATGAGAAATTCAAATGACTTACTAACCAAAGAAAAAAGAACCATTAAGATGGCACAGAATTACCAGAAGTTTCCAGCTTTACTGTGATTTTACCATCCTTACTTTTTCAAACATTAATGACAGACTGGAAGCTCTATGGCAGGGATGTCAAACTCCAGTCCTGGGGGGCCGCAGCCCTGTGTAGCTTAGTTCTTTCCCTATTCCACCACAAATGATTCAGCTCAACAGCTGTGTGGTGTGAATCAGGTGTGTTAAATGAGGGGAAACCCAAAAATGTGCAGGGCTCCACCCCCCCAGGACTGGAGTCTGATACCTGTGCTCTATGGTATCTCCCCTGAAAGTCGTAAAAATTATACTTCAAGGGAATCATATCCTGCCTGAATGGAGCCTCAAACAAACACATTGGCCAGTTTCATGGACAGAGTGCAGCAACCCAGTAAAGCCATCCGGTGCTTTTTCCAATGGAGCGACATACATTATAGCTTTGTAGTTAGACTGCAGTATGACTTCCACCAGTGGTACTTGGAGTGCCCAAGTGGCACGTAAGAAGACCATGGTCATTTGTTACTTATTGTGATACCTGTTACTGTGATTTTTTTTCTCACCCATGTGGTGTCTGGCTGCTTTGGTTTATTACTTTACATGTGCTTTTTGTTCACAAGTGTTCCCAATACTACACTAGTGAAAATAATTTCATACATCTACATTTGTGTGCCTACATAAATGGAGAGCCACCATACTACTTATACGACTTCTAAGTTAATGTCATACAGCACACATGTATTAACCGTGAGCCTCCCTAATTACAGCCTGACATTCATCTTCACTTACAGTAAAGGTATCAGGGGAATTCGCAGGCACCCAGTCTGCTGCAAGGTTAAACGCCTCACCTTAATTTCCACCTGGTTGAAGGTCTTGCCGTTGTACACGCCGACCATGGAACCCACCATCTCAGGCAGGATGACCATGTCTCTCAGGTGAGTCTTCACAACCTCGGGCTTCTCCATGGGAGGGGCCTCCTTCTTGGCCTTACGCAGCCTCTTCAGCAGGGACTGCTGCTTGCGCCGTAGGCCGCGGTTCAGCCTCCGCCGCTGACGGGCACAGTACAGCTGCATTAGCTGCTCACTGGGGAAGGCACACAGTCCGCACACATCCATAAACGGGCAGCAGATACTTCTGCTTTTGTGAACAGCAATTCAACAAACACAGAACAATTTTCCACCTCTTAAAACAAATGGACAGTCAACCTGATAATATGACAATGTTATGTTCATATGTGCTCTTTTCAAGGAATTGGAATTTCTGTCAATTCCAATAAACATTGATTCTAGCAAGTCCCTTCTTTAAAAGGTCCTAAATACACAGATATTGACCTAGTTTTGCCAATTGGTTTCCTGTTTAAGATAATTATGGAAATGCCTTGAACTGACAGCATCACCTACATTTCCACTGGCCAGTTCAGCAGGCGAACGACTATTGACACCGTACACATCAGCAAGCAAATGTAAAAATCATAACGATGCACTAGTAAAACATATGGATGCGCCAACAGACACAAATTAGTCACTTACTAGGACATGTCCAACAGCTGGTCTAAGTCGACACCTCTGTAGGTGAATTTCCTAAAGGTGCGCTTCTTCTTCTGTTCAACATCCGCCTGAAACGTTAACAAATAATTTAAAATGTTAAACAGCTTTTCAAAACCACTGGAGGTAGTAAACAGCAGGCGAAGAGCGCGATGAACGACGAACGAGTCATCACCCCTATCCGCACTTTTTCCGCACGACGTGAAACGGGCCGGTGTGGATGCCATTAGCTTGTATACAACTGCTAACCATACGGTTATCCAAACGCACCAGGTCAGTTTGCGCAACGAAACAGGAAATACTTATTGCATTTGTACGCGTACAATGAAAATCTGTAGCTTCCATAATTATTCGCAAACCATTACCCTCATTAATCATTCCGGTGAGACAAATGGAACATTTACTCTTCCCACCGATAATACCTAAGGCACTAACAATCATTTGTCTTTCTATACACATTAATGTTGACGTGTACTGAAAAGCCACATTTCCAAAACAGTCATTTTCACTCAGATTTTTAAAAAATTATACGTGAGATTTATATCTAGCGATATATTAAATTTGCTAACCAGTTGGCTAACGTGAGATATTTGCAATCCTTAATTTAACTGCGAATCAATGAAATAATTATAGCAAACAAAAATATGCCTTTTAACTAATATTCTTAAACTTAACATTCATGTATTATGCTTAAACTGACGAAATGTAGGCCAAATTGACACGATGGCAAGGGATTATAACTCCTTGCACTCGGCAAAGAAACATTGCACTCACCATCTTGCTAGGCTCTTGTCAGAAAAGGCAGATCTCGTTTTCACCCTCGGTAATATCGCGGGATTATTACGTAGAGGGAGCGTTTGCGATTTACTTCCGGGTTCAACATATGGCAGGAACGAATATGCATGCTCCTCGTCTGTATAAAAGAAAATAATTATTTTTATGCTGACGAACATATACCGAACGTTGAATTCAACGTTTAATTGGAGGCTCACGAAAAAAATGTTTGAAAAAGAATGTTATCACCAGCCATAAAAGCACATAGTAAAATTAGTTGTCAAGATTCGGTTCAGGATACATTGGATTGCCTGGATCTGACAACAGGATTTCTTGCTTAGCCGGATAGCTTGACCAATTTAAGGTAGTCTGTGAAAAATGTAAGTGAATGAGATGAAGTCTATTTAAACTAAGGTACCTTAAATCCAACAAGTTATCCGGCTAAGCAAGAAATCCTGACAGGCCCCTGGTCATGGTTATTTTGGTTATTTTCATGTTTAAATTAATTTTGTTATGTTGGTCTAGTCCTACCCAGCAGGGGCAGCCGCAGGAGTTCTAAGATAAGAGAAAATGAGCATGGGAAATACGATTGAGAGATGAGTCAGACTAACAAATATACTAAATATTAAATTGTACTCTTTACATTTAAATTTACATTTTGGGAAAAAGCTCGAGAAAGACGTCCAGAGTCCACTTGTGAGGGAATTTGGACTGTGTAGGTTACTGGAACAAAGAAGCAAATACAGCACAGTATAACTGGTGTAGCCCCAAGGAACATTTTCTCACATAATGAAGATTTATTTTACAAGTATTGATTTAATAAATATACTTCTTATAAATGCTAGCGTCAAGTCTTTTCAACTGCACAGCATCACCTGACCTTCAATAACAAACATGAAACGATATTTTGGAATGAAGGAATGATATTACTGGTCTCCCAATAATTCCCCATAAAACACGAGGTAAAGACCAGATGTTAAATTTATTTTTCAAACATACATTTCAGCACAGTAGGTGGCAGTATGCATCTTCATGGTAAATTCACCGACAAATCCAGTTAAAAGACAATACCCTAGCCATATATCCATCTTTTTCACTTACCTACGGAGCCCGCGATCGAAGTCTCGAAAATTGTATTTTTTGTCTTGTGTGAACTATTTGTGTTCAGTATTAGTAATAGCCAGGAAAATAGGCTGTGACGAGATATTGGTTCAACATTAAGACTTAAATAGCCAAATCTGGCATACCGCTTGCGTTTCCAGATTTCTATACGGGTGAATATTAATCTTTGAGTACTGCCCTATTCACTTCACATTCACTTACAGTCAGGTGCCCTGAGTCTCCATTTATAGCACAAAGGGTGTAATAGGTGTTGTAATAGGTATAAAACATGAGACAGACATTTAGTAGTGTGCCTCGAACAGTAGAGTATGTGTGGGGGACAATGTGCAACTCTTCGATTTCCAGATTATGTATTTGCATATATAATTATTACTAATTACACTCTGTACATTCAGTATGCATCGGAATAAATAAATGAACTAAAAACACTAAAACTAAATAAGACACTCACGTCAAGTATATTGTACTTTAAACAGTTCATTATGGTGTAGCGCACATTAACTGTTCATTTAATGTACAAAGGTAATAATAATAATAAAATATATATCTTCAGGGGCAGGGATGGTCACCATTGCTTTAAAGTTTGACTAATTTCTTGTGTGCACAACATATTATGCACTCCATGATAGCAGTACTTTTGGAGTCTGTCCCCAGAAGCACGGGAGGGAACACAGGGGCAGACTGGACAGCATGTCAGTCCATCAAGGCGCACAAACGTTTTTTCATAAAATAATTTGTGCGGTGCTCTGGTTGCTCAGCAGGTAGCGTTGTTGCTTCACGCCTGCAGGGTCTAAACTGGCCCATTTCTATTTGTGGAATTTGCATGGTCTCCCAGCGTTCATTTGGGTATTGCTTGTATACTTTTTCTTCTGTTTATAGTCTAAAGACAAAGTGACCATACATTTCTTTACAATGGCCTAGTATACCCTGTCCTGATCATCCCAGAATAGCTTCTGAATAACACTGGCAGGAAAAATCATATCACATCATATATAATCTCATTATCAGTCTTGATGTCATAAGTACATCATACACTATATGGATCCTGCAGATTGGTTCCTGCTAATAACTCCCACCCCATTTCAGGGAAAAGTGGTAGAAATGTATGATCTTTTTTCCATTAATACAAAATGACTGTTACTGCATCACACCTCCTTGGTTGCAGGATGTCTTCGCTCCTGTGTGGAGTTTGTATGTTCTCCCTGTGTCATGTGGGCTTTCGCTTCTGGTCCAAAGATGTGTCTTTAGAGTAAGTGGGATCTCTAAACTGCCCATAGCATGACTGTGTGCAGGAAGGTAGGAACCAAGGAGAGCCGGGGTACCTCCCAAAATTTAACTCTGCTTCATTTGCCCCTCCAAAAATATAGAAACTTTAAGTGACTGTCGCCTTCAGAATCAAACTCTTGCACATACAATCGATGGTGTTGAAGTCACCATGCGACGTTTGGTATCCCATCCAGGGGGTCCCCAGCCTTGAATTCTCCACAGTTGAGTATGTAGACATTTTGGGTCTCCTGACAAAATGTCACCTCAAGGCCACCGTCCCATTTACATTATATGATTTTATTATTTTACATATTCAAGGGCCCCCTGTACAGTGCTGGGTCCCTGAATCAATCAGGGTGTCCAAGTTCCTGATGCATTCACCACGACCCGCTTTAGAAAAAGCAGTTTGGAAGAGGTACGAATGGTCAAAACTTTTTGGCCAGAAATCTAAATGTGTAACACATAGTCTGCAGCGTCAAATTCATTAAATCTCCAGGCTTCTTTCTGTCTTCTTATCATTATACTGCATTGTGTGGCCTGTATGTCCATGGCTCCATTATGCAAGGTCTTTAAACACTTTAAACACCCTGACTTGATAAGACAAAAACATCATTATCACAGCCAAACATTAAAAAAATGCAGATGTTAGTCGAAGACGGCAAGATATTCAAGACAAAGTGTCATATATTTTAAAACTTTTTTATTTTAAAAAGGGGGTTCCTTTTAATATCTATTTGTAAAAGTGACAAATGCACTTAAACAGCCACCTGAGGAAAGTCTACATCTTTAAATAAATAAAAAAAAAAAACAAAGCACACATTTCATAGTACAAAATTCTCTTAAAAAATTGCACAGTTCATTTATAATATATATTTATATTTATATTTTCTTGAATAGGTCTGGATGTAAATAAATTCACAAATGAAAAACAAAAGCTTAAGTTATTCTTCTCTTTTCTTTCTATAATTAAAGCTGAAAAGAGCCGTGATACCCTGTGGTCATTCTTATATCTGGTACATCCTTTCTGTGCTGAAGTTTGACCAGACAGTCAAAAATCCATTGCAAAAGAGTTCAGTCTTCCACAAACATTTTGGAAAAGACCAACAAATATTTTCTTTTTTTGTCATTTTTAAAACTATGTTCATTAACATCAATTTGTGATTTAAAAAAAAAAAAAAGGAAACACCCTGAACTTAAGTGTTTTTGCCAGTGTGAGCATTCAGAAAAACACACCGAAATCCAGTTTTATCTGTGTGAGCATTCAGAGAAACACCTAAATCCAGTTTTATCTGTGAACAGAACGCACATAGTCACCTTACATATAGTATATTTCCCTGACGTGTATACCTTGTGTTGCGGCACCGTGTGCACTCAGCGTCGATAAGGATGGAAGCCCTGAACGTTGTGATTCTGCCCTCGGCCGAAGCTGCTGGCCGTGGACGGGGGACCCGCTGGGGGTTGCGCTGAAGGTGGCCCATAAGAGGCTGTCGGCTGGCTGGGGTCAGTGAAGCTCTGTCCAAACCCACTCAGGTCCTGGCCGTAGCCTGAGATGAAAAGCAGATTGGCAATTAAGGACTGCGTCTTACAATCGGCATTTAAAAGAACTAGCATAAAACAGACAAGGGAATCATTCTCAAAGTCCATTCCACACTGAGGAATGATCACTCAGTAGAATTTGCTAGGTGCCATGTTGCAAAAATCCTGTTTTTGCATAAACCCATAAAAGAGGCTTAGCAAACTCCTTCTTATTTCTATTTCTGACTAAGTAGCTGCTGGTGGAACCTGGACTTTCTTGAGATGCATCGTGCAGAACCAGATTCTTATTTTTTTTCCATCATTCAACAGCAATACATGTATTTTGTACGGGCTTAAAACTGATAGGCTTAGAAAGGCTACCACGGTTTCATGATCGTAACATTAGAATTTGGCGATAGAACGTCTGCAGCAGATTGAGCTGAGAAACAGCCAACAGATTGCCACTCCTTGAGCTTCAATGAGATCTGGAGCACATAAAGCAGGTGGATAATGGATGTCCTACACAGTGAATGACTACCAAAAAAGGAAAAAAAACAACACACAAATAATAAACTTCTAAAAAACCAACATGCAACAAAAGGTGAAGGAAATGTGCACATTAATGAAAATTAGATCATCCTTTTAAATGCAAAGCGATGCAGAGAGGACACACAGGTCTGAGGAAGGTAATATTCTCTGTACAAGACGGTCAAGCGACTACTTCACAGAAGAGTGACCTCCTTCGGATATCTTTTAAAAACTCTCAACAGGCATGAAAGATTGCTTGCACCAAAAAAGGAGTGAAACTTAACAAACCTATCGTTCGGTCTATAGCACTTCTTAACACCTTGAGATAGACTAATTTTTTTTTAGGAACTTGAAAATAAGCTTTTTCAAAAGACAGATAGCTGTATGTGTATGTATATAAATACTGTATAACATATGCATATTTATATATACACACACATACATACACAAAACAGACTCGAGAAGAAAAAAAAAAATACACTGAGGCCTTATGAAACTATCAATAGTAATATATCTATTTTTGTGGTTGTAAAAGCGATACTCACACCTACCTGCACTATATCCCTGCTCATCCTGACCATAACTGTGAGAAGGACGCGTTGGTCCGTAGGCAGAGGGGTCCTGAGGATAGTGACCCAGGCCTATCAGGGAAACGAGGAGACCAGGTTGGCTAAACCCAGAGATAGGCTACTTCTAAACATGATGGGAGAGGGTCCTACTGAAAAGCCAGGTCAGCACAGCACTGCACTCACTGCACTCCTCACTGCACTCACTGCACACCCTCAGCTCCGTTAGCCTTTACTCTGCCTGACCGCACGAGGCCGCGTCCCTCGTCGCTAACGCCCAGTGACGGTGATCATGACGACACATGGAAGCGGAGTCCCGCCTCGTCGTCTGAGCTCGCAGACGTTCTTATGCATTTCTATTCAGGCAGCCAAGTCTAACAATGAAGAGCGGGATGAAGGTGAAGCGGAAGCATGACACACTAAACGAGATGTGGCCTTCGTCTTCCGCAGGTGAGATGCGGGAGGCGGAGTAAAGAGTAAAGAATGGCAACCCTCCTTCTGCAGCATGTCGGGAAAAAAAGTCTCGCTGATTTTCCTCAATCGACCGATCGGCGCTCCTCCGCGGTACAGAAAGAGCTCTGATGTGCGACTGCTCTGTGATTTCATGGGGCTGGCAAACTGCAGCTCAGTCAGCCTCAAGTGCACAGTTCAAGGTCTAATTGTATGAGAGCGCAGGAAACACGGGGAATGAAAGGCAAATTTACAGAATGGACGACCCAATACAGCAAGCAGAACCATGCCAGGGGCTTTTAAATACGATCATAGGAGGCAGCTTAAGAAAATTTATTTATCTACAACATGAATCCAGTATCATTTATTAATACTAATCTTTACTGGTTGTGGTTATTTATTTTATTTTAAGACTTGTCACTGGTCAACATTTACTTATTTGGACAACGGCAGATGCATCCGACTGCTTTATAACAGTGAGAATTTAGCAAACTGCCCCATAATTAAATACAAATTTTCTTAAGCTTCCTTTCCAGTCCGGTTTCAGTAAAATACAGACACAGAGATATTTTAAGTCTCTCCCTCTCCTCCAAAACAGCATTGCAAGGAAGGATGATCTAATTATAAACTACCGCTCATTACCATTAGTTACCTGTCCACATAATCATCCAAAAGCGGATACCTGGAAAAGTTCTGAATGGAACTGGACAGTACTGGATCTAGGGTAACTTCTCCAGTCTGTCCAGCACATTCCTACCCCCCTCAGAGCTTGAGCTATGTCTGCAGCTCGCACTGGGTCATTACAACGTTCTACATCTGAGGGGGGATGAGCAGATCGGGCCGAATCGCGCTCGGCTTCCAGGAGCGGCTGGGTCACTGCGCCATGCGGGCACCTACCATACTGACTGTACGGAAAGTCAGGCTGGCCCGCTGGGGCTTTGCTCAGGTCCTGAGTTGGGGTGCTGGTGGGGGCAAACCCCAGAGGGCCTGCCACTGGGGTGGTCGGGGGGGGCGGGACTCCTTGTGGGGCAAACTGGTCACCTTGAGGCGCACCAAAACTGTACCCTTGAGCAAAACCAGACAAATGTAAGTAGTTACAATGAAATTTGATTCAATAGATGTCGTCGACGTGTCAATAGCCCTGGCATGTTTTGAGTCCACAGTAAATTAAATGAGAAGATGCTGATTTTATTTAATATCAAATGCGATACATCCTTAAGTAGAGAACACATGGAATGGCAGCAACAATATTTCAGTTCATACATATAATCGCTACAGCATCATTTTGCAATCATTCTGTGCATTTTCATTCCTGAAATCACATCTCAGACACCCAAAGCAGCAGGTAGGTTCGTAAAACGCCTCGACTAACCAAACTGAGGTGGGGTGCCGTACCCCTGCTGGGGGTATCCCTGCGGCGCCCCAAAGCCCCCCGCGGGCGTCGCCGTCACCAGGAATGCGTTGAATGGGGAGGGCGGCTGTGCGGGGGCCCCTCGGCCGGTGGGGAGTGGCGGCGCGTAGCCTCCTGCCGTACAGAGCACAGGAGACGGGCGGCATTAACACGGGACTGTCACACGTTTAAGCGTCAAGCTTTACACACATTATTCTGTACCTGGTTTAATATAAAACAGCAGCACATGCAGCCAAAGCCTCCCGCGTGAACCAGGACCCTGGACAATGTCAGCTCATTTAACAACGAAGGGCATGGCACATCTATTAAGCCCTCTCTTCATAGGTCTCCAGTCTCCATTATGGCCAGTCAGACCCTTTACTGCATAACTGATTTAAACATCGTCCTCTTTCACGGGGGGATCCTAAAATGTCATCATTTGGTGTTTTAATAAGCAAACTACTGGACAGTGAAATGAGAGCAACACCACTGGTCATTTACTACATTTCACAGCAGCAGAGTCTCACTGGAAACCGACTAATAAACTGGAAAGGATAAGGGACAGTATCTATATAGACGACACAACGGGAAAGTTACTTTACAATATAAGCAGGGATCCACTGCTGCTGAGATCCAGAGTATGAGCAGATATGCCGCACCCTCAGTATACTGTAATATACTTTAATATAGTAAGGAAAGGGGAACCAAAGTGCCCAGAAATGTTAAAATGGGACTTTGAAAAATAGAGCACTGTGTTCATGAGCAGTTCATGTTTTTCCTGGAATGAATTAGAATTTATCAGAAATGGTTTCCTACTCATTTTGCGTGGAATCCCTCTTTCCATATTGAATGTAATGTGTAAATGTGCAGTACTGAGTAAATGTCAAACGATATTTACTACAGAATCACACAGCACATGAGACCTCATCCTATGCATTACATCCACAGGAAGCTGCATGACATACCAATCGGCTGGCCCGTGGACACCCAAACTCCTAAAAAAAGAAAAAATAAATAACTAAATCAGCAAAGTGGATTAACCAAACATTTACCACGAATTTCTTAACATCACTCATGTGATTTATTAAAGCTAAATGAGAACTGCATTTCATTAGCGCCGCATTCAGTACAGTGTATACGCAGTGTGATCCGTTTCTGCAGTGTGCGCGCAGTGTGCTCTGTACCTGCAGTGTGCTCTGTACCTGCATGCTGCACTCAGTATGCCCTTAACAGCTTTTAATGTGTTAAACAAATTGAGCTGTGCTCACCCTGAGGCCCATAACTCTGCTGCCAGCCCTGGGCCGGCTGGGCCGCCCAGCCATTGGCTGTGGTTAGGATACCCCTGGGCCCCCATTGGCCAGCTCCAGGCTGTCCAAGGCCAGGGACTTTGCTGTCACGGGGTTCAGCCTTCTTCACCTCAACCTGGGTGACAGGACAGCGAGGGAGCAATTGGCAAGGCAAGCCTTTAAAAAACAGTAACTTTCCCCAGCCAGATCACATTAAGAGTAACAGCACTCATAAATACTTCTAATAACTTTAAGCAACTAAAAAGAACATTAAATTTTGAATCTATTTGGGCCTGTATATCTAAAGTACAATGGCAAATATAATTACATACGTTTTAGATAAAGGCTGCTTTTAATGTTTCTCAGGTACTTAATTAAAAATCAACTAATTTCAGATCTTTCGATTCTGCTTGCTAAAGACTAATTTACATTCTTTGCCATTTTAAAAGCAGTTTACTTTCCTTTTGGATTCCCAAATACAGCTGTACCTGAGAAACACAGAACTCCCAGTTTTTTCTCCTGTTTGAACCTTGGCCCTTTTTATTCTGATAAAAGCATCTAATGGAAGAATAAGACTTACCTTTCCCAGGCTAACGCTTAAAGAATCTCTTTTGTATAACTTTAGAGTAAAATTTCAGCAGCAAACGAATGTTGTACAAAAGCCTTATAGAACAATTTACAAGAACGATATACACATGCAGAGAATACAAATGGACATTTTAAGTTAAACTGGAATCTTCATACTGTGTCAAAAACATGGAAAATACTCATACTCAAAAATAAACTCTACAAAGACTCAATATTATTTAGCCTTTTTTGTGAAGCATCTGAATCTAGTTCACAGATAATATAGTTCCTGACCTTCAGCTGTTCTGAGTTTTGAGGTTTTTTTTTTTTTTAATAAATCATCTGAAGTTCCCTGATACAGAAATACCAAGTTAACCAGGACAGAGAAGGGGGGTAAAATCAGACAGAAATAGACGATCCTCCAAAGAGGATGAGTTATTGGGGTCACCTTCAGCATGAGGGAAAACTACTCAGAATTTTATTTTTTGCCTTAAAGTAGGTAAAACATGGTGACCCCCTTTGCCTCTCCTCTTCCCTCCGCCGACCTACTTAGCAACACATGCTTAGGCACGTGGCCAAAAGCCCAGAGACCAGCTACCTGGGCCCCTCCCTAAGGCATCGCGGCAACCCAATGATGGATTCCAGGACTTAAAAAGCCCCCCACTCACCTACCCAATTCCAAAGCAGGGGTACAGATTGATGTGCTCTAGTTTCTAATTTTATACCTTTAAAAAACACCCCCCTTAAGTCCTAGCTCAAGGTAATGTCAAATCAAGAACAATGGCTTAGGTAGAGTCCCGATTCCTCCTGGAAAACAGGGCACAGCCAAAGAGACTGTTGGGAATGGGGGAAGGAACATACCAGGTTTTTGGGGAGCGGGGGAAGGAACGTACCAGGTGTTTGGGGAGCGGGGGAAGGAACGTACCAGGTTTTTGGGGAGCGGGGGAAGGAATATACCAAGGTTTTGGGGAACAGAGGAAGGAACATAACAGGTTTTTGGGGAGAGGGGGAAGGAATATACCAGGTTTTTGGGGAGCGGGGGAAGGAACATACCAGGATGTTGGGAAGCGAAGGAAGGAACATATCAAGTTTTTAAGGAGCGGGGGAAGGAACATATCAGGTTTTTGGGAAGCGGGGGAAAGAACGTACCAGGATTTAGGTGCATAATTTTGCTCCTCCTATTCTGCCATGTTTTAAGCCACTGTCAATCATTTCATCAATTGAATTAAAAGTGATACATGGTCTTAAGTGTAAATACTCTTTTTGCAGAACTGTAGATTTGTAATTTCATGATACAGCGAAACACCTGACTGAACCCAAAAAGACATACCAGTCAGAGAAGATTTGCAGATCTAAATGAATACTTTGTATAGATTATTTATGTAAATAAAAAACTGAAAAGATACTCGTTTAACTTCTATTGAGAAAGTAGCCCGACATACTATGTGCAATGGATTATTAATTCTGTAACAAACCCTGAGCATGCATACGAAAGAAGGCAAGCGGAGAACCATTAATCATTAATAACATCATATGTTACAGTTCATTACAGCTTAGGGATGAGTGGGCATCATAAAATCTGCTCCTGGCATTAAAGCACAATAATGCCAATCTCTGAGTTCAGATTCACCTCTATGCACAGTTCATAACTCAAATAAAAACTGGTTAATACATTGATTTAATTTATGAAACCTAAGTGGTCGACACAGTATGAAGATTACCCAACTTAAGGTCACTTAATTGAGGTAAAAAATTACTTGTTATCCATTTAACTTCTTAAAACAAATCTTTTGTAGAACTCAAACAATAAGTGACCTGGCAAAAAAATTAATATATGAAAAAAAGCAAAAATCAAAACAGTAAACCAGTCCTTTAGGATGGCAGTTTTGTGTAACCCATTTCCTGTTTGAGAGACAGTGAAACAAACCTCACTGATTTCATATTTTGCTTATACGAATCAAAGAAAATATAATTTAGAATCCTAAAGGAGTGGTTCAATTAAGCCAAGCCTTGGGCGACTATAGAAGTTGTAAATGCAATATTTCAAAGGGGAAACCAGACAGACTGGAAAACCCAAAATTCTTCTCAATATATGTTATATTGATCATTTAAGTTTTATCTTCTACTGAATATTCCCTCCCTGCGTTTGGCAAACTGTTTCACGTCTATTTTTATTACAAGATTTTGTTATAGCAAAATGAGGATTGGAAGAAAAAGGAGATAGTACAGTAGAAGCTGATGCAAAAGATCAGCGTGGGATGGTCAGGAGTCCCTTTGAAAGAAGCCTGATGCCTTAAGTCTCCAAGGTCACTGGTTGCCCCTAGAAATAGAAATGTCTGCAGAGGTGAGAACTGTCTCCAACTTTCCCCATCGCCCAAGCCTCAGTTTGGTCTGAAGGGTAAAATAAAACTACAACTACACACTTTTTTGCCCATGATGTCGTGAAAATGCATGTTGACAGCCTGGTCCACTGATTGTTCGGCCTCGAAAGTAATAAATCCAAAACCTAGCCAACGACCAAGAGTAAATCAAGGTAGCAAGGCGTTGTGACAAAACAAGATGAAGAACAGTATCGGAGGGGGCAGCCCAAGGGGTTCATCAAGGCCTGGAAGCACCTGGGGGTCAGATAATGTTGCAGACCTGCAGCACAACACAATCTGATAGGCCAGGACTGAAGGAGAACACAATCTTATAGGCCAGGACTGAAGGACAACACTGGCACACATACGTTCCACCTTGTACATACAGAGCCTAGTTACCTATTGGGAACAAGGGCACTTCCTTGTTTGTTAAGAGGTGACGTAAGTTAGCACATTATTGCAAAAGCAACAGCTCGATATATGGCAGGATCAATAATGCTGAAAACCAAGGCAGAATTCAAAGAACTGGCTGATTAAGTGCATTTAAAGCAGGGAAACAGCCAGAGGTTTGCTCTGAGAGCAGACAAGACACACAAACATTAGAGGGAGTATTTCCATGACTGTCCATGTGGCTGCAGCCAGTCCCACCTTGATTTTCCCCTTGGTGCATTTGATTGCTTTACAGAAAACGCTGACAGCAGCCATTCTTAATGAACAACAAAAATGGTGAACAGAACTTTTTTTTAATGCTCAGAGCTGTCTCCAAGCTTTCCCAATGACTTTCTTCTTTTTGGGCAAGCCAAGACAAGCTTAAAATGAAATTGAATACATTTTTATAAAGACACACAGATATAGGCCTTTTTAAGATTGAATTTAAATTTGTACAGCCACAGGTGTTTGCAAACACAACATCATGAGGGGTGTAACCATAGTTCTGTCTATAAAAGCAAGAGAACTTAAGAAAAATCAAAACACAGACGACGGCATGGCAACATGAGAACACGGGGGTCCTCAAGGGCTAAGTGAAAACTCACATCAAGCTTTAAAAATAAATATTAATACCATATAAAGTGTCTGAACTCTTCACATTAGCAAAGCAGCTTCTAAAGCATTTCCTTAATACATTGCTTTTGCAAAGAACTGCCGTACAGCACTTACTCCACAAGGGACCTGCAGCTGACCAGTGTAACTTCGCTGCAGCTGACTGATGTAAAGTCGATTAAAGAATGTTAAATATAGCTCAGTGGGAAGGACACCATGCCAGGTTCATGGCGATCTTCTGGGGGCCCTTAAGGATCATTCTTCAGGAGCCAGGGGACAAAAGATTGTCTACATGGTGGGAAATTTCACATTAGATTAAAATTATTTTTCCCTTGTTCAATTTGAATCACCTCCATAGGAATAAGCCTAAAATGCCACTTTTTCCTTCATAGCTTTCTGGAGGACGAGCAAAACCGACCATCCAGGTCACGGCCAACAGGAAACCCACTTCACAAGTCGAGGACGTACAGCAGCTCAGAAACAACTGAACCAGTTTCTTTCTGGTACAAGACCAGCAAAAGTAGGTTGTGACAACATGTTCAGTTGGGGAGCTAACCTGATTTAAATTAAATGTTCTCTAGGAACCAAGGGAATTATGTGAAATCACTAATATCGGGAAAAGCATGCTCCATCTGCCTGATCCAAAAAAAAAGGGTCTTCCTAAAAATATTTGCCCTCTGCACTTAAAACGTACAGCTATATTTAGAGAAAGAAAACCTTTGGAATATGTATAAACTAGTAACATTTAAATTGATACGTTTAAATTATAGCTTGAAACTATTAAAAGAGCTAATTAACTGCCTTGTGTTGGCAACAGAAGGTCAGAAAACGCATCATTTCAGTGTAAGAGAACTGTGTTTGCACCCCAAATGAGAAGCTAACTGGGCCATAGCATGTCCAAATTATAACTGGCCTATACCTCTGTGGTACAACGTGGTACAAAGCACCTAGAGGAGAAGAGACAAATCTTAAAAGACACCGTTAATCACATTCAGACAATTCACAGGGAGAGAGGACAGAAAAGGAAAGAAAGACAAGGGGCTTACTTACAGGAGCACTTAATCATTTAAATATGGGAAAACACTTAAAATATCAGGTACTGCAAAGTCTTAATTAAAATAAAACTTAATGTGAAAAAATGAGCTTTCATTATGAGAAAATTAACAATAGAAAATCAAAGAGAGCACATGGATTCTAACACTGCATTACAAAGAGTCAGATGACAAACTATTTTCCTGCCCAAAGAGTTTGTAGCAAATTAAACAACAAGAAAGAAGCGCTCCGTTGTCAAGAGGAACTGCCACTACACAACACCATTCTGCAGGAAAGGCCCCAAGAACAATCCCGGGTAACCTTTCATCCAAAATGTATATCAGGGAATCTGAATTTACAGCTTTTTGTCGTTTTGCAACAAAATGGCATTAAATACTACACAAATTCCCAGTTAAATTTGGAGTGCTGTACCAATATCCTGTATGCTACTATGTGCTGGACAGCCTTGCTACATTGATTGTACTAAGAATCCTTTTACAATCAATTCAACATCTGTTAATATAAAGGAATGCGTTTAAATTATATATGCCAATTAATTCAAGCAAGTGTTTTAAAATACTAATTAGAGTCAGCATAATAATATAGCTCAATCTTGCTAACAGGCAATACAGTTCAAATTAAACTGAAAATAATGAAGGACAATTTTAGAAGCCATTACTTTATTCCTTAAGCATCGGGGACACTACGAGGATGCACCTGGAAGCGACTCATGCAACACAGCGACCAGATACAGACGATGGAATGCATACGCGATCCTGCTGACGACACGCCTTACCATGTGAATTCCTCCGTGAAGGAGGAGGGGATTGCACAGTGGTAAGCGCCAGCAGCATCCCAGAGCGATCAAAGTGAGCGAACTGTGAGCATGTCGCATCCCAAGAGAGCGCACGCGGACACCGGGCACACAGACAGAGGATGGGCGTCGGATACGAGGCTCCTCTTTGGGTCAGAATAGTTTGTCATGAGATTGCAGAGGGAGGTTATGGGAGAAAAAGTGGATCAGCTTTTACCTCGAGGCCTTTGTTTCTCCGCGTCATAGATCATTACTACTTCCGTAACCTAAAAACCAGACAAAAAAAAAAAAAGAGGGTAAGAATGATATAGATTGGCAGGTGGGATGCATTATAAGGTGGACATAAGCGCTCCTTTGATGCATTATAAGGTGGACATAAGCGCTCCTTTGATGCATTATAAGGAGGACATAAGCGCTCCTTTGATGCATTATAAGGAGGACATAAGCGCTCCTTTGATGCATTATAAGGTGGACATAAGCGCTCCTTTGATGCATTATAAGGTGGACATAAGCGCTCCTTTGATGCATTATA
>JAODLC010000036.1:840469-854870 GCA_026781145.1 Hippopotamyrus pictus | reverse complement strand
GCTCCTTTGACGCATTATAAGGTGGACATAAGCGCTCCTTTGACGCATTATAAGGTGGACATAAGCGCTCCTTTGACACATTATAAGGTGGACATAAGCGCTCCTTTGACGCAATCTTTTTAACATTTGCGCTGCGCTACCTTCAAGTCAAATGTTAACGACTCACCACTCCAAATCTACTGAAATAGTCCCTGAGTTCAGGTTCACCACAGTTGTGAGGAATTCCACCCACAAAGATTTTCTTAGATTTATTGCTGTCAGCTTTGCTACCTTTCTGCAAAAAAAAAAACACAAACACACGCCAATAAATAAAATGCATTGTCAAAATCCCAAAGTGCAGCTCTAAGGTGTCCTGGGCGAAAGCAAACGTGACCACGACCAGAAACTACATTTACGTTTCTCACAGTGCTTTGGAAAACTGCGACTTTTAAGTACTACACAATTCCACACAAAACTATTCCCAGAGAGTGATTACATTTAAATAGTTACATTTAAAAAAACTTAATGATTTAAGGATGGCTGTTCAATTAAACTGACAACTGATGCTTAAAACTACTTAATAATTGGGTTGAAGCATTTAAATAAAATTATCTGTAAAATGTTTTAATCTACCTAAAGTGATTGTTCTCAGGAATTTAATACAAATATATATAAAAATTCTTGGATTTGGAGCAGAGTGGTTCCCAAGTGCTCACGTCACCAAACAAACTTCAAAAATCAAACTTTTACCTTGCATGTGTAGTTAATCATTCCACAGATTAAGCATGTCTCACAATTCAACTGAACAACCAACCTGCCACTTACATTAGTTACGGAGCAAATCATCAGTTCCAGCAGACACTACTGCATCTATCAATATCTAAGACTTAATAAAATTTTGATAATTTTTTTGAAGATCTTATAAAATGCTCATTAACGACTTTTATTGAAAAAGGAATGAATTTCCTTTAAAAAAAATCATTATCATTAAATTAAGAGGGGGGTCATATCAATTTGTCTAGCCGATACAAATTTTATTACGTCCAATTCTACCCCTGAGAAGCACATCCGAGTTAAATCACAATGACGGCGTTACAGTTCATATTTCTATGCAGGGACAGGATCATTCCAGCTTGCACTTTTCAGTAAGACAAGCGCAAGGATGGCTGGAGAACATCTGATGGCTTCTAAAGGAAAGAGGCAGCCCTGCAGCCCGGCTTACCCAGCCGTCCTTTGAGCGGGTCTTTTCGGGCTGCATTCCTCGGGGGGTGCATGGCTTTGGGTCAATCTGACGGCAAGACAGCAGTATCGTTAGCAGCCGGGTGATGACAGTCACAGTCCTGCCCACTTTAACAGACTGCATGACAGTTTGCTTCCTCCAGGTCTGATGGATGTGCCCGTCCAGGCCCCATACTCACGTTTCTGCCATCCAGGTTATGAGGCTTCGTCTCCAGCACTGTCCGCACGCAGTTCGGGTCCTTAAACTTGACAAACCCAAAACCCCGTGACTGATTTGTAGTTTTGTCTTTCATTATGACACAGTCAACTACTTCCCCATACTGAGAGAAATAGTTCCGTAATGTCTCTGGTAGGGAAAAAGACATATGGGTTAGTGGATGCTGATGCATTGCCAGACGTGACAAGAAGCCTGACATCTAGCGTGTGGGCTTAGATTTTGAAAACAATTTTTTGCAAACATACAGTGGTCTATTAGATCTGTTGTTCAACCACCTTCTTTATGGTGCAAGATCTCTCAAGTGGTCTATTAGATCTGTTGTTCAACCACCTTCTTTATGGTGCAAGATCCCATGAACACATCTGATCTACAGATCTTTTCAGTTTCTTAGAGGAATACCACCCCGCTTCTGTAGGGGACATTGTGTACAAACATAGATTATCGGATCACTTGGTAAATGCTGTCCTAGTTCGGCCTGTGTAATATAAGTCCCATTGCATGACTCAGTGTTCCACATATTTCAATGAGGCAGCATTAAGAATCTGAACAGCTTTCATTCATTTCAAACAGAAGCTATAACCTGTGGTTCGGCAAGTGTAAAGAATCTGTCATTCCGAAGAAATTTTCCTGATAAAGCACAGCTTGATATGCCAAATGTGTTTAAGAAAATCTAAAATTTGTTTATTCTTCCTGTTTTTTTGACGCAACATGACATCCGCAAAAATTATAAAAACTACTGACTGATGAACAGTAAAATCCATAGTAAGACGTTAACTTTGCTGGATGGCCTGCCAATGAGAAGCTTCATGAGACCTCGATAGCGTGTTAGCAACAATATAAACTTGCGGGAAGACAAGGACAAGAGGTCTAAGAAGGTAACTGGTTACCAAGACAAGGAAACTTAGTCAATGTGTGGAGTGATCGCTGTAAAACAAAGACGCATCTGCACCTTCTTAAAAACCCTAATTCTGCCAAATTGTAAGCAAAGGGTGCTGAGCAAAGAACATGTGCAAAGACAAACAGGAGCAAAAACTGTCAAATGTGTAAAATAAAAAAACCATGACCTACCACGGCAGTTGGAGAAAAGTGCAACAAAAGCTCAAAAGATTTTTTGGGAAGTTTCATTTGCAGCTAATGCAGATCTCTATACTAATAGTTATCTTCTTGCTAGGCATAGATTGTTCCAGATGAGCCCAGCATATGTTGTTCATCTGATTCCCAAAGACCCACTGATAGTAAAAGTTGGACATTTGATGATTTGAGGTTACATTCTTTTTCTAAAAAAGTGACAAATCGAAATGTATATGGTGAACTTACCCTGTGTGGTACTCCAGTCCAAGCCACCCACAAACAGCTTCCTAAAAAGGAGAAATGATCAGCACACAGTAAAGCATTTTCACCTTGCTGACATGTTCCATAGTAAGAAGACCTTACTATAGATCATATGACATTTAGGAGCGGGTAAGGATGTACCTGAAAAATGACAACATTAAGTTGACGTGGGGGGGTCATAGCAATTTATCTAGCCGATACCTCTTGGACTAACGTTAAGGTAATTTTATTACGTCAGATTCGACCCCTGAGAAGCACACAATTAAAAAGTGCAACCCACTTAAATCAAAATGACTGCAATTCTTATTTATATACAAAAAAAATGTCATTTTACATTACAGTGGTGTTTCTGAACACTTGAGCCACTTGTACGCAATGTATCCTCAGTTTCTTGCAACGAAATTATCAATTTGGTAGACACCAATACACGCACAGCGAGTCCTTCAGTGAGTGTTACATTAAATTATATTACAATGCTACTGCATTCACTGCTGCAGTAAATTTGTCCTTAGTGTTGAACAGTTGAAAGTCACCAAATTCTTTGCAACATTTACATAATTCTAGTTTTCGATTATATGCTTTACCAATGTCATCCCTAGAATTGGTGAAAATCAAAAGGCTAGGGGCCGGGTTTAAGATTAGTGTCCAATCCTGGTCTTGGGAACAAACTTGTGCTGCTTTTCTGCCATTAAAACCTTGATTTCATTTTTTTCTTCAATACTAGTCTGGCATTTCAGGTACCCCAAGACACTAGTGGTTTACTGCTTTTTATAAGCTGATCTCCAGCATATATCTGTAGGTTAAAAATGAATATACTGCTACTACAACCTAAACGGTTAAAACTGAAAGTAAACCGAAGCGGCTTTACAGCTAAAGACAAAAACCATGCACTGAAGTACATATTTCACCACTAAATTTTGGTTTTAATTCCCGGACAGGAAAAGATCTAAAAGCATTAAAAACACGTAAGCTGAGCAAAAAGTGTTTACCTGCTCAATAGTATCCCCGCACAAAGACATCCAGTCTTTGGCTCAACTGAAGTCCTATTAAGACATTTTGCCACGTGTCCAGTAATAACTAATTACGTATGCACGAATAGAAAAGTGTATAAAACAATGAAAAGTATTTCATTGTTTGGCTCGTGTAAATGTTTATTTTCTCCACAACCCCACCCCCCCCTCCCGAGGTGGATTTTAAGTGCTCGATTTATCGCTCGCCGGCCGGCTGTCGATACTCTCCACAGCTAACGTCAGCGCCGCCAGCATCAGCCTGCTCATCTTAGATAGCTCGGTTAAAAAACACAGTTTAAGACCAAGAAAGTCCGCTATTCTAATTAGGCTACTTGGCTTTGGGATTAATAACTAGTCAGTTGGACGGGGACGTTGCGAAAGGCTGCCGAGCTGCAGTCGCGTGAAACGCTGTCACCTGAAATATCTGGCAGCTAAAAGCGAACATCCGTCGACATTACCGTGACTACGGTCCCGCCAACAAACTTAAACTAGTTTGACTTATTACCCTTTACGGAAAAGCCGGCGGCTGGCACAGTAATGTCAACCATCACCGGGATGGGGGCATTTTCTCGGAGGTTTGGCGGACTAAAGACTCAAGGTTGACCGGAGTCGAAACGAAACAAACACCGCCAAGTCAAACCATGAATGCGGGGAACAATGACAGGGGTGACAACAGCGACAAAAAGTCGAAGGCAAGCCGGCACTTTTGCTCAGCCCCCGGGGATGATGTTATAGCTCCTCGCATTTGATCTTCTGCAGGGGAACATTAGCACTTCGGCGGCGCTAGCTGCACTGTTTAACGCCCGAGAGTGCCTAAGTTACCACGACGGGCTTCACATCGCTACTTTGACATTGGGGGATACATAGGAAAAAAATAAAACAAGTTCTGTACAAAAAAAATATATCAAAACCGAAAACGAAAACTTTCCACTGGGCTTCATGTGGTAGACAACCTTTAGACAGCAGACCTGACAGAATCGGTCGTTTTCTGTGGTGTTTTTTAACCTTCCTCGCCACCTACAGGATCCCTCGTCCCAGGAAACTGTGAGGTCCCTGCGCAGGCCGGCTGCTAGTTAGTTAGCAGAGAGCTAACAGCATCAGTATTAGATGAGCTGTCAAAGCACCCATGCATACGGCTATAAAGGCAGCTACACACACAACCGCAAACGTGCACCTTCACAATACGCCTGCTTCACCTACACGCCTTCACAAGCACGATTAAAGCCCACACTCCCGAGTGCGCTCCTTCACCTTACCCGATCTCATCTCCGGCTAAATTGTTGTTCATTTCTGCTTGGCGGTGCAACTGAAAGTGACACGACCACCGGTCCGCTCTAGCGAAGTGTTAACTCTCTCTAACTACACCGGGAAGGTCACTCCGCTCCAGGTTCAAACTGAATCTGCGCAACAGCGACGCGATTGCCACGGGGTCCCCTCTGCAGGGGGCAGAAGTTAGATATATAAATAAATTATGCGAACGTGCCGGAGGTGCTTCATGGGAATTGTAGTTTCACTCACAGCTGAATAAGTCGCTACTTTCGTTTGTCGGATTTGTGCATCGTTTTATTTTACTTTTTGATCCCCCTCGTCGTTTTACACGAAGTGTTGGCATTTTAAGGGACAGCAGCGCCTATTTCTCGCTTACTATGTTAACTCCACTACGGGGTGGCAGTGTGTTTAATATCGAATCTAAAATGCGTTCTACTGGCATTGGTCAGGTACAATCTGTCTTCAGATCATGTAAAAAATTTCGGCATTATAATGAAAAAACAAGAAGTATGGTTGGAGATTTGTTAAACCACACATTTAACCACCATATTGTTATTTGGAAATTTCAATGGCCGTTTCTTGCATGTCGTATGTTACACTCGTATTTGACATTGCTCCAGACAAACTTCTCAAAAAACATTTTGGAGAGTTTCATCTGTCACATGTGTTTCGTTCAATACATAGGCCGTTTAATGGGTACGTATAGAATACGAGAGAAGTAAGTATTCGATTCGTAGAAAGGGAACAGGATGTGACATACGCTTAATTATTTCAAGATTGGGATGCTTAGAAAAATGTTACTGTCATTGCACAGTACTCTATTTCATTTCTATTTCGACATACAGTTGCGATTGATAGATCAAATTTATGAAATACAAATGACACAAATACTATGAGATATTGCACACTTGTACTTTTATGGAGAGGTAACAAGAACTGCCGAATATTGTTTTTGTTATGACTACCAAACTATCAAGAATGACGTCCCCAAATAGCCGAAAACATGTTTCAAACTTAAATTAATATATATAAAAAAAAATACAAAAAAGTGTAGGCTTATATATGCTGAAGTCACAGTTGATTAAATGTGCACTGTATTAAATCCAGGAATAGTTAAGGAGCAGCACATCAAAGGTTTTTAATACTCCACCATAGCTCATGTAATATTTTAATAATTTCTCTTTGCTATAGGTTCTAAATTGATGTCTGGTTTCTGCTGATTGCACCTGATTTTATGATTCCAAAATGATATTACAAAATGAATATTGTTTGTGATAATCATGCAGGACGACACAGAAAACCCAGTGAGTGTCTCCTTTGCCCTTAAAGTGGCTTAGATGGTTTAACCAGCAGCAGTTTATCCTATTTTGGTTAAGAGAACTCAGTCCGGAGGAGCTGCCCAGCAGGAATGTGTAGGTGTGGCGTTTTCCTGCTTCCTACACACTGCTAATCAGGTTATATTAGAGTTATTTCTGTCATTCCATACCTCACGCATTTACGATTCTACATTTACACACATCTGCATTTATTTTTTGGTTTACACCCTAAAAGAAGTATTACATCAACTCAAACACTGGTACCTTATAACGTCTTTTTTCCTGCAGATTGGATGGGGGTTCTGTTAAATTAAAACAACAACTATGTGATGCAATACTTGAACAACTTCATACTTCATCAGCCATTGGGATCAAGTCAGACTACTTTCCGGAATCTTATTTCAGAATCCAACGCAGCTCCTTAAATGGCCTGAGTCACCTGCTATAACGCTGGTAATTCTGTTAGAAAAGGTGAACTGGGCACTATACATAGTATTCATTCATCTACAAACAAGCTCTGCTCAACCATTTCCAAGTCTATGACCAAGTTCCCTTTACAGAGGAAAAATACCAGATTATCTAATCAGCTTCCTGGCACAGGATGATTCAGAATAAAGGTGACTTAACGTCTTAGGAGAACATAAAAACATAGATTAAAAACACCCACACAGTCAGTAATACAAAAGCATTTGTTTTCTTAATTTGGAAATGTAAAAATGGATTAATAAAGACAATGTGTTTTGGTTCAAAGTGTTCTGGTACAAAAACAGCCATCTGAGCCCAGAAAACTGCTTTTCATATATTATTTAAAAAGGCATTATAACTAAATAATATGCCTAATATGGGACACTGTTTAATTACACTCTAAAGGAGGTAACCAGAGAAACTGAGAAGTCATCTCAGACCCACATCAGAAACTCAGCAATGGTAAACCAGCTCATAAATACAGGGTTTCTGAATTTTAACTGGGGGAATTGGGAAATATATTCATATATGTCTAATATAAAAATAACTATTATTATTTAATGATTCATTGACCAATAGAAGTTTAAGTCACAATACTCTAGTTCTCATATATGCTGAACTATTCATTGACATCCGACTGGCTGTACCATTTTGTTGAGTTACACATTTATTGATATATTTCTGTATAACCCGCCAAAATAAATGTTTTACATGTCTTGAAATTCTTTGTTAACGCTCTTATTACCTTCCTTATCCATTTTTTTTCACTGAAATTCTATTTCAGCCAGTGTCACTATGCTAAACAGCCTTATGCCCATAATCTGGCGGATTGGTGAATGTCGGCAGTGGCTGAATACCAAATTATAACAGTATAAACAGCGTCCTCTTATGGGGCTCTTTGGAAACTCACGTATTATCACTGGCGACTTTTGAACTTGGAGCCGAGAGGATACGAATTATGTGCTGCATGATTATGTGCTTTGTAGCCTACTGTTGGGATAGTAATTAATATAATATAATATAATATAATATAATATAATATAATATAATATAATATAATATAATAATTCTTTTGGATGAGAAACCAAACTGAAGCTGAAATTACATACACATGCTGCTTGTGTATGTATTTGAAACTTTACCGCTAAAGGAACCATTTCTCTATGTGACAGGCTTTGTAACTTAGTTATTGACTCAAATACGATAAGAAAACTTGCTTGGTCTTAAAGTGCACGTCCGTTCGCTTCAAAACGTTGACCTGGCGTTAATCGGTCGCAAGTACTTCTAAAAATATTAATATTTCAACGGCATTATAATAGCATTCACTGTGATATATATGAAATGCACATGTAGCAGTTTTTCGTTGTAAGTGGCAGCATTCCCTATACCCACGTGGCCCTTACTCTACCACAACTTTTGGAATCGGGAGGTGGAGCTAAGCGACATGTGGAAAAAACACGTGTGCGACAAACTGTTGCCGTCACGCGTTCTCTCTTAACTAAGAATTATCAATTGGTTGAAGCATACCTTATTTACTTTAGTAAAGCTTCTTGCAAGATCAGCACTTCTGCTCACTTATAAATTGTTGCGGCCTTTGAACGGTCCTTCTTTTGGTGCTCCGAGCTGCAAACGCGTTTCCTTTCATTCGTCTCCCTATCTTTTTGCTTTGGCCTTTTCGAAGCAGCTTAATTTATTTTCGGTGGGTTTAACAATGGCTACAGCACAGCCCATATTTTCCAAGGGAGAGAACTGCAAGCCGGTTTGGACGGAAGCGAATGCTGACTACAATGAGACCGACACTCACCTCGAGATTATGGGCAAACCGGTGATGGAGCGCTGGGAGACTCCGTACATGCACGAGCTGGCCACTGTGGCCGCTTCCAAAGGTACTCTTACAGCTTGCACACAGTTAAATTACATGCTGATAGATAATTGAAACTGACCCTCGCAAAATTTTTTCCTTTATCTGTCTGTCATACTTTAAAGCCTTTGCCGAATCTTTACTGCACGTGTTAAAGAACAAAGATGCATACGGCAAAGAAAAGAACTCAGCAGTAATTTGAAACACGGCAAGTTGTAGTAGTAAGCAACAAATGAAATAGGGTCATTTTGCGTTGTAATAAAGAAGTGTGAAATCTTCCAGCATCTGGTTGACTTCCATAACTGTTTTAGAATTAGGATGAAATGTTACCGTCTTATTCCAACGTCAGTACACTTTTAACCCCACATACTGGTTTAAGTGAATTACTGAATAGATCAATAAATGTCCTCAGAGTAGCAGAGAATAATTTGGGCAGCGCTGAAAGTTACCAGGCGGGGGTGGGGTTATTTCGGATTATAGGTAATCTATATGATATTTGATCCCCCAGTCTATAGTTCAACGAATGTATAGATAACAGGTCGTTTGAATTTAAAGACTGCATACCGTTAGATAAGTGCTATTACTGCTGAGTATTAATTATTAGTTACAACATGGTCGTACAATATCTGTTTTTAAAGACGCGGTTTAAGTGGCAGTTCAGGGTAATGAGTTAATGCGAATACTCAAGTCTCTGAAGTAGGGTTAGTGCATTTAGTGACCTCGGGTAAAAAGTTCCGCAGTAAGATTGACTGCGGCAGACATTTATGGGCGGGGCACTCCTTCTCCCAGCTCAGTCTATATTTACACCTCAGTGTAAGCCTACTCTGTGGTATTCCGTGATCTAGTTAATCAAATGCTATACAACCTGTTCCTACTCCACTGGTATTACACTATCAGTCATAAATGCTTTGCAGATCACTTAGTTTTGTTTAGATGTTATTGTGAATGAACAATTTCAGAATGTGGAGAAGCAAAATGTGCCAATGAATCCAATGAAATGTATATGGAGTTCATATTTCAGAAACAGTGGAATGCAGAGAATGCTGTTTTTATTTCGTCACCCAGGTGGCCGGGTTCTTGAGATCGGCTTCGGCATGGCCATCGCCGCCACTAAAATAGAGTCCTTCCCCATCGAGGAACATTGGATCGTAGAGTGTAACGATGGTGTTTTCCAGAGACTGCAGCAATGGGCGAAGGAGCAGCCACACAAGGTGAACACGATTAGGGTTGCAGCACGATGCGACCGCCAGCAGATGTTACACTGTAGAATATCGCATTTATTTTGCAGGCACAAAGGTGGCTCAGTGGCTCACGCTGTCACCGCACTTTCCGGAGTTTAATCCCACTCCTGCCATGTACAGACTTGGCATATTATCCCCTCATCATATACGTTTGTCCCGGGACTCCAGAAACATGCCGTTAGCAAAGTTAGGCAAATGGGTCTCTCTACATCAGAGCTGCATTTGGAACCCAATCCCCAGCAGTGTCAAACAAAGTTCACATTTTACCCATTTTAAATTACAACTGAAAGTATGGCTAAAATCAACAGTTATGTGACCATTAGTTTAAGTTAAACATAGTGCCCTTTTATGTATGTTCTGTCTGATGTTTATGTATTGGACACTGCAATTCTAACTCTGCTGTACATTATTTTGTAAAATTAGCCTGTCATAGTATTACCTGCTCTAGCTAACCGTGGGACAGTTACTAACTGTCCATTGTCCCTGTTAAATAAATGAGATAAATTGCCGGTTGTATGTGTGGGTACATGGCCTGTGGGAAGATTTATTTTCTGGATGTTTAGATAGTTCCTCTAAGAGGTCTCTGGGAGGACGTGGTCCCCACACTGCCTGATGGGCACTTTGATGGTAAGAAGCTTATGCCTTTATTTTACTAAGAGTTTGATATGAACATTTGATTTTCCTGCAGAGCTTTACCATATTAATGTTCTGCTATTATTAAATAAACTAATAATTTCCTACCTGCTTAAATACAGGCATTCTGTATGACACCTATCCACTATCTGAAGAAACCTGGCACACTCACCAATTCAGCTTCATCAAGGTAAGTCATCAAACATGGATAATTCAGACAGCATCATTATTATAATCATTATTTAGCTGCTCTGATGATACTATGTAGACTGAGTTTTGTCAAGTTTACCAATTAACAGAGTTGGATATTTAGGTGTAGCATTTCAGGTTAAGTGCCAACTTTAATACTGTGGCATTGCGATGCGGAGCGACCTTCATATTCAAAGACTGCCCTCACCTGCATGCTAAGCAGTGACGCAAACTTGCCTTCTGGTAGTATCATAATGAAACAATGTGACTTTCAGTCCCATGTGTAATAATGTAACAACTGATTTCCGGAATTTTAAGTTTTGTTTTTTAAACACTTTTCTGAATCTAATCAGGTTACTTGCATGAAGTGGCACCTGCAGGCAGAAATAATGAAATAAAAAGATAAACGTGTTTTAAATATTCCTCCAAGCATTTAGGGACATTAGCATTTTTAGCAGACATACCCTCTGTAGTTGAACTGTAATTTGTAAGAAATACCCCTAGTCTAATGTAAATAAGTTGGTCTTTGAGGAAGACCATTATGCAAACACAGTATCCATTAAACACCCTGCAGACTTTACACTTAAGACAACAATACTTCTGAGTAATATTTAATAAAATATGCTGTAGGTAATGACATTAAGCTTACTTATATATTTGTAGCAGCTCAAAGCTCAAATTCCTTTTTTGGCATAGTCTGCTTCGTGATTTGCTACAAGGAAGCAAAACGTCTCTCAGGAAGTTAATTGTTTGCTTCTGTAATTTACAATGAAGGCTTTCTACACCATAACACCCTGAGGGGTGGGACACAGTAACTGTGTCAGGACAGCACCGTGAAACACCCAGTAATCCCAATGGGAAGTACACAATGAAAGAGGCAAGCTTCACGCTGCATGCAGCAGCTGCCTGTATCCGTGGGGATCTCTGCAACTCTTTAGACACCAGGGAGCTGGTGATCCATTAGAGGAGCCGCTCATTTTCATTCCAGACAATTCAGGATCATCTTTGCATGTCCAGAAACTCCAAAATCACTCCTTAACTGTTAAATGCGTGTCCTAAACCACCAGTCTTCTAAAAAGCTAGAATAAATTCTTGCAATGTGACACTTTTTGTCACCAGCTTCGATAGTAAGATCTAAGTGATTGTCAACTTTTGCCCAAACAAACAAGACTGTCTTTTTAGTCGCATGCCTACAGACTGCTGAAACCTGGGGGTGTCCTCACATACTGTAACCTGACATCCTGGGGGGAGCTGCTGAAGAGTAAATACAATAACATCGACACCATGTTCCAGGTGCGTCACTAAGCAACCAGCCCATGTGCCTCACGTCTTATCGCACGCTGTAAGGCCAACAAGAGCTCTGTGCTGCTCCTATGGTTTCAGGAGACCCAGGTGCCTCACCTGATCGAGGCAGGCTTCAAGCGAGAGAAGATCAGCACCACACTGCTGGATATTGTCCCTCCAGCAGAGTGCAAATACTACGACTTCCACAAGATGATCACTCCGACGGTCCTCAGAGACTGATGTGACAGCTGCCACCACCCTCAGCCAAGTCACTTGCTCCCTGTATTTGCTTTTTACCACATAGTCTTTAATGAAAAGATTTCTTGATGAACACTAATATATGGAGCCATAGCCAGACAAAAAAAAGTCTCATTTGGCATTAAAATACAAAATCATGGTGTTAAAATAATTTTTAAATCACTTACTGTATATTAATTAAAGCTGTATAATTTGTTACATTCTCTCACCCAATAAATTATGTGCAAAGTGGTTTCTGGATCAACTTCAAACATCTGACATTTCAATGGGATAGTTTAGCAAGTCAGAGGCCACTGAGGCACATATCACATTTATCATTTTGAATATAACAAAATACGATTCATATTTCAAGATTTTCCAGCAAAACATAAATTCCAGAAACGTGAATAACTTGGGAAAGTGTGAGAAATGGCAAAAGTGCCAAATGAGGATATAAAATGAATTTTGCTTTGCAAGATTGTCCAGTTCACCTACTCATTGTCATCCTGCGGGTGCTGAAGGTCCCCTTTCAATCCAGGAGGTCCCAGCCCGGTCCCCGGGGCCCCCCAGACCAGGGCTGCCCAATCCTGCTCCTGGAGAGCTACCAGCCTGCAGAGTTTAGGTACAGCCCTAATTTAACACACCTGATCAGGCCCTTCAGTTATATCTCAGTATGAGAAGCAGCTTAACTTCAACATAGCTGACTAATACTGAGGTGATATTGAAGTGCCTTATTATCTGTATCAGGTGTGTTAAATTAGGGCTGTACCTAAGATCTGCAGGGTGGTAGCTCTCCAGGAGCAGGATTGGGCACCCCTGCCCAAGACAGTCCATGTTTTTGCTCCCTGCCCAAGACGGTCCATGTTTTTGCTCCCTGCCCAAGACGGTCCATGTTTTTACTCCCTGCCCTAGACGGTCCATGTTTTTGCTCCCTGCCCTAGACGGTCCATGTTTTTGCTCCCAGCCCTAGACGGTCCATGTTTTTGCTCCCTGCCCTAGACGGTCCATGTTTTTGCTCCCTGCCCCAGACGGTCCATGTTTTTGCTCCCTGCACCAGACAGTCCATGACAGTCCAGATCATCCAGTCCATGTCAAGTCCCGGTTTCAGAAACACTTCTGTAGTTGCCATGCCTCTTGGATTTGTTTTTGTGAAGAAAACCCCCCAGTAAGTTCCTCCCATGCTGACAGCATAAGTGGTGTCAATTTGCGGGAATGACAAAACTATGACACAATGTACAAGATTAATTTATTACCTTTACAGGTAAAGGCGGCACCTCTACGGGACCTACAAAGAAAGTCACCTGTCGGCCAGATTTACAGGAAAACTACAAACCAGGAACAGGTGTATTGAGCAAGAAAAGCAGATGGTGGCTTTACTTGCGATACCAAATCCTCAGCTTCTTCTCACGCTTTATCTTCTTCTGCAGCTGCAGAGTGCCATAGAGCAGAGCTTCCGCCGTGGGGGGGCAGCCTAGGCAGAGACGACACAAAGTAACCTTTTTAAAAGAAATAGCTTTCTTTCCCCCCGCCTTTTACTAAATGGATAACACATTTCTTATACATGGAACTAAATGAAATGAGCAAGTAACAAATCAAGTTTGGTTTATTTGGGTATGCTTACGGGGAATAAGGGTTTTATAAGAGAACAGCTTTTTGTTGATAAAAATACAGGAAGCTGTGTAACAGCTGCAGGCCATTTTAAATCACAGCTGGTCTTTTTTTTGGTACAGAGTTTCATTGAAAAGCACTGGATAAAAACAGAGCTGGTAAGCACCTGGAACGTAAATGTCTACGGGCACGACACGGTCACAGCCTCGCACCACAGCGTAGGAATAGTGGTAATAGCCCCCACCATTAGCGCAGCTGTAGGGAGGACAGATAATAAAAGTCAGTGCCCTGCTAGAGCAGGCAGACAGCCTCCTGCTAAGCGAAGGCAAACAAGCTAGTGTGTGTGCTGTAAGAGGGGCAGGGCCAATCACTGAGCAACACTGTGTGTGTGCTGTAAGAGGGGCAGGGCCAATCACTGAGCAACCCTATCTGTGTGCTGTATCGGGGGCAGGGCCAATCACTGAGCAACACTGTGTGTGTGCTGTAAGAGGGGCAGGGCCAATCACTGAGCAACCCTATCT
>JAODLC010000036.1:810900-840369 GCA_026781145.1 Hippopotamyrus pictus | reverse complement strand
GCAGGGCCAATCACTGAGCAACACTGTGTGTGTGCTGTAAGAGGGGCAGGGCCAATCACTGAGCAACACTGTGTGTGCTGTAAGGGGGGCAGGGCCAATCACTGAGCAACACTGTGTGTGTGCTGTAAGAGGGGCAGGGCCAATCACTGAGCAACACTGTGTGTGTGCTGTAAGAGCGGCAGGGCCAATCACTGAGCAACACTGTGTAGAGTGTGACTGTAAAACTGAAAACTGTACAGTTAATTTAGTCTCAGTATGAGAAAAGCATTAGGGTCAACTAAAAATAATAATATTAAAATTTTCATAAATTAATTTATTTCGACCTTAATCTCAAAATGTTTTTTCCCCTTACTTGACCCTAAATGCTCTTCCATAACTTTGATATAAGCATTTGATTCCAGTAATCGAGTTTATATGAAAAAATGAACTGATATCAAGACAAAGTCTAAGAAACTCTACTAAAGTTCCAAAATCTGTACCTTCCCATTGAAATGACATATCTAGGTTCTGGCATCTGGTCATACACCTAGACCGGAAAGACACGGAAAAGCTGTCAGAAGCAAACACATTATAACCAGAATCAGGTTAATGAAAAGTGAATGATGAAGCTGATACTCAAACTGATAAAATATTGATGGCAGGTTGCCATGACATCGTTGTGATCTACATCAATTCTATTCTGGGATACCCTATGCAAAAGTAAGGTGGATGGATGGATAGATAGTAAAACATTGATGGGAAAATTAAGGTGCAAACACTGGCAACCTAAAGCCTGTCACACGACACAGAGCCCGAAGCAAAGGGCCCCAGTGCGTCACAGGGGACACACACGGGAAGGGAACCCAAACAAATATGGGGAGAACATGCAACCTCCACACACACAGAGCCATGGCATGGAGCAAATCCCTGAGCTGAGGCTGCAGTGCTGCCCACTGCCCACGGAGACACCAGGCTGCCATAAAAAAGCAATTCCCTGCAGCCGTATCAACACAAAATGACAAAAATGCCCTTCGGGAGCAAAGGAATAACAACGGCAAAAAGTGGAGGAAACCGTCAGATTCCAGGCAGGTCTAAAGGTGAAAGTCATATGAAAAACCAGGGGGGTGGGTCACCTTGCGGAGTGCAGGGGCCATCTTATTTGTCAGGGTCCCAGCGACTATCATGACGTCGGCCTGCCTGGGGCTGGCTCTGAACACCACTCCGAAGCGGTCCATGTCATAGCGAGGGGCAGCCATGTGCATCATCTCCACAGCGCAGCAGGCGAGGCCAAACGTCATGGGCCACAGGGAGCTCTGGGACGGACGGAGACACACAGAGCGCCTCAGACATGCTAGCCAGGGACCGGCCAGGGACACGTGCGGGCCTGCCGGAGGCGAAGCCCTGAGTGTGAAGCAGAGGCCTCACCCTGCGCGCCCAGTTCACCAGATCATCCAGTTTGGCGATGACATACTCCCCTTTGCTGCTCGGCGCGGCCGCAGACTTGGGGGCTACTGCAGTGCTTTTTTCTCTCACCGGAATCAGGCTTAAGGTAAATTTAAACAAACCCTTAGGCAAGACCTCAAGGACGGGACAGCAGCAGCTGAATGGTGACTGAGAGAATTCCCTACCTGTTTGCAGGCTCAGTGTTTGTTGTCTGGTGAAAGTACTTCTTATGGATAATAGCAGCAGTACTGGGCCTGTGAAGTCATACCAGGTCAAATTATGCAACTAAAATCTACAAAATAATTTTTAAACGTACGCACACCGAATTAATCACTGCTTAATCTATCCATAACTAATAAGTTTTAGGTGTGACTTAAATAAAGTGCTATGCTGAAAGTTCAGTGACTCCTTTTAATATCACTAAATAACAATCTATCCCTTCATATATCAGCTTTCTTTGTCTGAGATAAATACAGAGAAACCTAAATAAAATAGTCACAACTATACAACTGTTACAATAAAAAGTCATCTTTACCTCAGAGAAAATGACCCAAACCTGCGCAGGCAGGGAACTGAAAGCAGAATTAAATCATTAGAATGCAGACAAAGCTGATACTGTTTAATTCATATATGCATACTGAGGGCCACTCAGGACCGATTAAGGCTGTATATCGGTTAGATTTATTCGTATAAAACTTTCTTCCTGAACATATGGAGAGTAGCATGAGATTCATATGATTCTTTGATGACTTTGGTGGACTATACATCTATGTACACATCTATTGTATTCAAATTTAATGAGAATAATATCTGAAGGGATTTTTAAATGTTATGTTTTTACACAAATATCAACAATATGTAAAAATGAAACATCAGGCAAGTCGTCCGCATTGAGGTGCCAGCACTAATTCACAGTTTTCTGTGATGCTTAAAAATCCCAGATTAAAAGATCGATAAATGTGAAGGAGGACAAACTATATGCAAACCAACACTTATCACTGAAAAATGTACTTCAATGTGGAACATACAGCATGCAGTAATGCATACAGACATTTGGCAGTAATGAAGTTTCTTATTACAGGCCTCAAATAATTAAAATTCATAATTTCAGAACTAGTCTGTATCAGCATATAACTGTCTTGTTTTGCCCCTGGATACTGACTGTATGCTACAGATTTGTATGCTTTGTTATTTGAATGCCATACTTGATATAAAAAAATGCATATGTACATATGTATGTAAGTAAACTTACAACTCAACAATTTCTTTTCAATAAAACATACAAAACAGGGTTTTATACAAGAATAATATGTAGGTACAATATTATGGTATCCTTCCATTTACTAATTACCAAAAAAATGTAAATCTTTTAGCATAAAGCATTACATTGCCACCATATATATCCTATTTTAGGCTCCTTATTAAAATACTTTTTATAGATTCATAGATATACGGAACCACCAGCTCATTATATACAGTTAAATACGGGCTAGGATAATCCTTCGTGGCTATTTCATTCTGCTATGATATGTAAGCATTTTTGCTAACAAACAAGTACCAATTAACGTACAATCGGCAAATACTGACACAACAGACAACCAATATAACTAGTTAGTATCAAACTGGTATGGATAACTCAGTCTCTTACTAATACCCCGTTTTCGTAAATCGGTAGATGCCGATTGCAAGACTACAGGCTAACATGCAAGGTCACACGAATGAGTATTCAGTAAATGTGTTGTGGAACGAATTTATACCTTCTGGATGACATTTCAGCACGACTAAGGTCACTTGTGTAAGCAATGTCAAATACGTCGGGTGGTTTATATTGTGAGAAGGTTTAAAACAAACATTTGTACCCATTGGTCAAGCTTTTCCATTCGTTTAAGCTGATATTAGTTTGCGAGCTTCCGATTAAATAGATTTTTCGTTGTTCAACATAACAGAGCAAAGCTAAGGTTCAATAACACAGATAATTTAACAATAATACTTGTACTCACCGACAACGTTCGCCATACTTGAAAAGGCCTACGCCACAGTACGAGGGCCGAGCGTCGTATTTAGGGTGAAACGGTGTTTCCGGTAGTTACCCAAGAAAATATTTCAAAATAAAAGCACGAATTTCACCAACGTTGCTGCCAAGTAAAAGCTATTATTTTTTATTTATTAAGCGACTAGCGCTGAAACCCTGTTGTGTTAAGATATTTCTTATTAAATGATTTGATTATTTATATTTCATAACACAATACATCTACATGAGAGCAAGGAAATTGTAACTAAGTAACTCGAAATAGAAGATTCAAGGACACTTTTAGGCGACCTGCAATTAGACTCCTCGATGAAAGCTTATCACAGTGACAACACTGACACCGTATTATCTATGTTGTACCACCAATGTACTCCAATGCACATGTAAATGCTAAGTATTCGCTTACTGTGCTGCAAGCTTTTTGTCATTTTGTCTTTCATTTCGTTTGCACTGTTTTGCAAGAAGCACACAAGGTGTATGCCTACACGTGACAACAAAAATATGTGAAATACAAATATTTTTCCTCCATCCATCCATCCATCCACAAATATTTTTCCTGCCTGACAAAAATATTAATTTCTTAACTCTATTTCTATTAGCCACGACATTTTTACTGGAGTCCACTTCCTACTTTCTCTAGACAAACGCTGCTTGCGTGTCTACTGCAGTTTTTGGTTTCCCGTGATAACAACTTCTGTTATGTTGCAATCTCAAGTAAATAACTCGTCATCTCGAAAAAAAACATTTTGGTTATGTTGAGATGATGAGAAAAATTTGTCGTTATCTCAACATAACAAGATAGGAAAATATAACGATGGATGTCTTCTATCTAATTTTAAGTAGCCTATTCTTATATATTTGTCCCCACCCTCCCAGCTTTTTATTAGAACTGTGAGTTTTGTTATCCGTTGCACCCATTTATATACATGAGTCCTTCATACATTTTCCCCGAACACTTTATTACTATTAGAATATGTCGTTGGATGGACTAGCTATGTCCTCCTTGCAAATACAATTTTTATATAACATTATGTTTATGGCACGTTATATATTTTTTCTGTTCACAATTTCAAAGATTAGTTAACTTAAACCAGTCTATTAGTCATTAGGCTTATATCTGAAAACTCATTGCCCGCTATATCTGATTTCCCCACATTCCTTCACGCTATATGCTGCTGTGTGAATTTTCATTTTTTTCTCCAACAGGTGGAATTGAATAAGGGTGCCGTGCTAAAAATAGACAGCACGAAGACGTTGAAACTGCCTTGATATATAATTTCCAATCAAATTCCTATCGTCATAGAGACATAATGACGCTAATTTGTCAGCAAATAACGCCTGGCCAAGCGCAGCAGCGCAGTGAATGCAGGTTTGGGTCTCGCGCTTTCATCTCGCGCCTCTGGGCACGAACGGCAGCCGTTACGGGAAATGCCCGGCTTTTCTCAGTGTGGCCAAACAACAGAACCGCATATGTAAGAAAAATAAAGCAGTAATTCAGTAACCCAATAAGGAAAGTCCGACATGAAATTACTATGGTTTGGGCCAGCTGTGCTCGGTCTGTGTATCGCTTGCGCGACCACCAACAGCTGGGCGGTGCATTTAAACGCCCCCCCCGAGCAAGTCGGGAGGTTTGCAGGAAAACTGGGATTTCACAGTCTGGGGAAGGTAACACAAAACGCGTTTCGTTAAAACATTGATAAACATAAAGCACGTATTGTTTTAACTGACCAGATCCACCGGACAGCAGCTAAACCATTTTTTGATTTAGATTTTTGCAGATAGCGATTGCTATCATATGAGGGACAGTTGGGTGTCGAAATAGTCATTACAACAGAATCATTTTCTTAATAAAGCCGGAAAAGGCTCCTACTGGACTTTGTAAATAAATATGATTCGTGATGCTGCTATGTTTTTATATAGGTTTGCGCTGTTTCCATTTAATTATTTTGGTTCCAGCATCTCAGCCTAATGATCCTCCTTCGACAAAGCAGTGGAATTTATTAATTACATCCCTCTCTTGGCTTCATGTAATCCCACTAGAGGGAAGTGTATATAAGGTTTTTTTTTTTTTTTTTTTCCTAAGAGAACTTTTGATCCGAACGTAAGGGCTGCCTGGCCAGTGCTGGTGTCCATCACAGCTGATGGAATGGAGAAGAGCCACCTTGACCTGGAGGAAAACAATGTGAGTTCAAAATAGTGATAAAGCTTTACTTCTGCTGGGAAAGGCGATGGTTTATCTTAAATTTGAGTGTGGAATCACGGTCTGACCTCTGACCATTTTCACAGGATCCACAGACCAGCTACAACATGAACAGCAATGATCCCAACTCAGAACCTAGACACACACCAATGAAAGTAAACTGGTAACAGTAGTTCCAATACATTTATAAAGTGCAGTATATATGTACAATGCTGAAGTCATGCCAGATTGGATAGCACAGTAGCTCATTGGGCAGGACTGTGGGATTTAGTCCTGTCTCTGCTTTGTGAGTGTGCAGTCTGTATAGTCTCCCCATGACCTGCGTAGGGTACTTTAGGTACTAGCAAAATAAAAGCACACAGTTAGGCGAACTAAAGTGTGAATATGTGTCCTGTGATGGACTGGCATCCAGGGCATGGTTTCCCCTGCCTTGTGCCCAACACTGCCTAGGATAGGACTTGCAATGAATTAGCAGTTGGGATGCAGATTTATGGGTGGATGCAGGATACATGCCCTATGAAGATATTAAAGTTATTCACCAGTACTTTATGCTCAGCTTATTATACATGCTGACATAATTGTATTGTACAATATGTGCTGGTGGACTATAACAGAGCATTATTTTGGTCCTCTGCCGCACAGGCATGTTAGGGGAGTGACCTCCGTGGCCCGTAACAGAGTGTGTGGAGTGGGCGTGACAAATCAGGCTACAAATGGGGGTAAGCTATGACTGCGAAGAATATTATCATTATACACAGCGGAATCTGTCTTTTCAACACAACAGGCAGGTGCTTGTTTGGAATTTGGAGTTAATACTGTCTGGTTTACTTTGCTGTATAAATAACCATATACAAAAATACAAATGTTGCCTTACAGATGAGATAGCTTTACTACAAAATAAACAGCACAAAAATTAGTGCTCTTTATACATTGAAAAACATTACCTTAATAGCAGAAGGTGGGCCAATTCCTGAGAACACATTGTGGATAGTATAAACATAAATGTTAAATCATTGGAGGGATTTTGTTTTTAGTTTCACTTTGTTTTCTGTACTGTTCCTAGGAATCCAGATGTTTGACAGTCACATGACTGACTTAGCGAAGGCCAAGTCTCCCAGCTTCGACCAGCAGCACACTGATATCTGCAGTGCCAGCCGGGCACCCGAAGATAACGGAAGAATAGTGAAGGGGCCAAGCACTCTGCCCTACGAGGCTTCAATGCGGGGCATAAGCAGGGTATTATGCATTTGAGGTGCCGTACTGTTACCGAGTTTACCTGTTTGAATGTAAAAAGGTGGGCTGGCAGGAAAGCAGAAAATGACTTTGTGCACTTTATTTCTTTGTGGTAACATTTTAGGACTCAGTGAAGAACTAATGAACAAATCCAAATGAGTAACTAAATATCATTTCACAGGGCCGTGGTGATTTGGGGTCCATTTATGTCCGGGGCTGTGGCAGCAGTGGCGCAAGCCACGGTAACTGCAACCCCGATGGCTACACCAGCAGCACACACATGCTGTCCGTCAGCAGCACCACGGAGAGCAGGAAATCGGCCTTCTATATCGAGCTGTGCGCTGCCGTTCTAACTGCCGTCTACAGCGGGAGCAGCCTGCATCACCGCACAGTCGTAAGACACTGCCGACTACCTGTCCTGTACACTGTAAGACAAACACCTGAATTGATGCTATTGCAGTCATTTGCCCTTTTATTGATGTGAAATATGAATACACGTCATACTAAAAATACTGATGATAATTACATTAAGCTAATTATTTGATATAAAGAGGCTATGTTCTCTTCTTCCAAGACAATTTTACACTCCATAAGCTCACGCTTCAGGACATGCCCATCTATTTTTTGTAAATCTATGTTAAAGCCAAACGTCCTGTTTCTTTCTGGAAGGTTGGCACTTCGGCACCTGCCCATCTGCTTGCCAGGATCACCGCACTGGTTTTAGAGGCAAAGTAAACACTTCCCAATGATAGTGGGCACAAAGTATCCTGAAAAAATGAATCGCCTTATGAATGGCAGTGTAAGTTAAGCTTGGGCACCTCTACAGCCCTGCACTGACCTGGCGTGATGTGCAGCATACAGCAATACAGCCTACTAGACCTTCACACCTCAGATCGGATGACTGGCAAACAAATGGCGCTGGCAGACCGGGTGAGTCTGCTAAAGTAATCATCATTTAGGTGTTAAAAGTGAAAACCATAAATGATGGATGAGCAGATGATGACTGGCTCTCGTCTCGGTTTAGTCAGCCATTATTATGGGTTTGGACTTCTTGATGCTGGGAAGCTGGTCCACCTGGCCAGGAAATGGAGAGCTGTCCATCCTCAGAGGAAGTGCATGAGTGATGTCATCACCCGGCCCCTGTAAGAAGGAAATGTTCACAGTGACACACAGGGCTGCTTTAGTTCAGATCTATTACGATAGATAAGAATTGTTAGCAATAAGAGCTGTGCTACTTCCAAAGACAGACAGATTCCCCAGGTGATTAAGGGTTATTCTATGCCTTATTGTCTGGTAGTGAGCTACATGGGAACCTAATATTGAAATGGAACGAGACAGCTTGCCTGAGGACCAGAAATTGGATTCGCTCTCTTGAACACATCCGGGCAAGACTCACCTTGACCTACACCAGGCATGGAGATCTCTCCATTGTCCTCATCAGCCCACTGGGAACACACTCCACTCTGGTCACCAGCAGGCAAGGGACACACCATGACATTGCATCATGGAGTTCCAGAGCAGAACCATTTTGTATTATGACACAGTAGAAACACTTCTACATCTGTTAAAACAATGACCCACGTGTGACGCTCGGTGTGGCTGTTCCCACCAACACAACGTGACTGGCCTGGTGACACCATCTCACCTTCCTGCTCAGGCATTTTGATGCATCTACAAAGGGTTACTCAGATTGGGCCTTCACAAGCATCCATAGCTGGAATGAAGATCCTACAGGGGAATGGACTCTCCAGATAGAAAACAGGGGCTACTGGTCCACCAGCGGTGAGCGTTAGCCCCCCTCAGTCAGAATGTCAGAGGAACACAAACTGATTAATAATAGTAGGAATCTCATTCCATGCAAAGCTGGTCTTGGTTAATAATGTAGGGAGAGAAAACCAACAGTGAAATAAATCCTGATTCTCTTAAACATTCAGAAAGGTACCATCGTTCTAAATCACGACTAGCATTATGATCTCTTTACATTCCTCAGGTATTTTGTCTAAATTCCAACTAGAGCTATACGGGACAAAGGAGTGCATGAGAGCACGCCGGGTGGGACGGACACCTGTTTGGAAGTGTCTGATTCTCAGCTCTAATGGCAGCTGTACCGGTAAGAAATGACACCCCAGTGCTGTTTGATCACACCCTTACACGGCGCTTTGGTCCCACACGATTAATTAAAAGAAGTGTTCAGTTGAATAGAAAGAAAAGTCAGCAGCATTTGTGGGTGAAGATTTGTTCTTGATTGGAAAGAAGCACACACTGCAAATGATTTAGACCTGACATACTTATATAATACGCTGTGGCTAAGGGCGTCTGCCAAATGCTGTAAATGTAAATGAAAGATTTTCTATCCTAATTTTCCAGAGCGTCAAAATGAGATTAAAATCTGCAGATCAGATAGAGCGAATTCCATGCAACGTGTGTGATTTGCCTCCGAGTATTTTCCAAGTACTCAACAAAAATAATGTTTCTTAAATGACACTAATAAAACAGAGTACTCCCATTTAACATCTGAAAAAACAAATTGCTAGACATAATCCGTTATCAGAAGGTGATGGGGACAATGATGATTTAATATGAAATCTCCCATATGTAATTAGACCACATGCCTATCAATTGTTACCCGTACATAGCAACTAATACTGAACATTTACATCATTTGCTATCAAAGTACAAATCAGATTTGTAGCAGTACAACTGCAGCTATTTTCATCAAACTTGACATAGGCAAATTATATTTTTATGCAGGATAATAATACAGAATTCTCAGTTTCATGACAGGAACATACCCCTGTTAGCCTGAAGGGAACCTGCCTGGTCATTGAATGCCTATATCTTAAATCAAGAACAAAATCTGTAAAAAATGAAATGTTTTTTGTTTTATCAAGTATTATGGACATATCCTTGTATAATTGATTCATATTCCATGCAGCTGTACAATTCATAAATCATTACTTGGATTCATTATTAAATATATGGCTACTGTACTGTACTGTTACTGTACTGATTTGTTACTGGGAATTCATACTTGCGCAAATTTACAATATTTTTCTGACGTGACTTGGCTGGGCTTGGATGCCACTTATCTTGCCTGGACTTTTTCAGTCAGATACCCAATATGGGATCATTTATAAGTCTCATTAAGGTGGGAATTTGAAGAGCAGTATTGGGACACTGGGGTATATGTACACTAGTGTCTCATGCTCTGCTGTTCCGAAAACCTCTGAACCTGCAATAATTACGCACACTTTCATGGGAAACGTGTGTGTGAGACTGTACCTCTAATGCTTTCTGGGTCTTAGTTTTGCTAGCTGCTCTTTCTTTTTTTTTGTAATGCAGAGTGCACCTACCCCTTGTACTTATTTGAGAACGCCTGCTTCCCCTCCTGTCCCCCTCATTATTACGAGTGGGGTAACAGCAGCCAGTCGCCACGACGCTGCCAGTCGTGCCATCATACTTGCCATACGTGCTTCGGTCATCGGGAAACTAACTGCCTGGACTGTCCACCATTCTCCACGCTGGACCCTCAGCAGAGTACATGCAGCACTCCTTCCTACCCCTGGGGCCACCAGACTGAGGTTGGCGAAAGCATGAAGTGGTCCGGGCTCGTTCTGGGCATTCTCTTTGGTGGGCCGCTGCTCCTGGCATGTTCATTGTGGGCGGCAGCGTGGGCAGTACACGGAATCATACAGCTCCGAATGGCGGCAAGGAGCCGGGCGAGAGGCGACGAGAATTTTGGAGATTTCAGAGGTGTGGAAAGGGCAGCCTCGAATGAGGTAGAGGAATCGCACTCTCTTTGAGATTTGCTATCACCGATAACAGAAAATCAGCAGCAACCACTGGCATCAGTGCAGCTTATTCTTCTTGGTGGATATATAAAATTAGTTCTTTGCGTGTGTTATCTTTTTACTTTATGTTCACACTCAGAGGTTGTACTAACTGAAAATAAAAATCTTTTCCATCTATCCATCTTCTAATTGGGCAGGGTCACAGGGGGAGGAGCTTAACCCAGGAAGCACAGGGGACACCCTGAGGGGTGCTAGTCAACTGCAAGGGACATACACGCACAAATAAAAAATATTTTGAGTCTTAAAATTATGCACAATAGTTAATCAAAAAATGATCAGATACATTTTAAAGGAAACTGTAGCTCAACATATTCAGCTGAAAATGTTATCAGACACACAAACCTTATTATTCATGCATTTTACTGTTGTTCTCTTCAAAATGAGGGGGAAAACATGTTCCAATCCAGAATATTCCTCTACAAAAAAAGTCTTTGTATGCAAAATGCCACTTAAGTTTTATTGGCTCGGAGGTTAGCGGTAATGGGATTTTATGCAGCTGTACAAAGCTCTAGACCAGTAGACCACAGGAATGAAATATTTCTGGAATAGGCAGAGTTTCCAAGGGACAAAGCTCAACAGTATCCTGCTTCTTTGTGTGTCCACATATCCTATTGGCTAAAAGTAATTTAGTTGCCCTGGTATCTGCAGTGGCCAGGCAGAAGGGGTAGTCTGGATATACAGACTGTCTTCAGATCCATGGAACAACTGTCTGAGCCCAAGGTCAAACAGACAGTACAGATTGAAGACCACCATGGCCAGAAGTGGGAAGAGCGTGAGCCCTGAACCAAAACCTCTCCAGGCGCTGCAAACATGGAGCGAAAGCCAGTAGACCAACCTGAGGAAGGAAAACAAAGGGTCATCGCGGCATTTGTCCTTTTTAATGTTATATGAAATTATCAGCTGGAGTGTATCGCAGCCTTATGCCACTTTTCATTCACCTTCCACTCTTACCTCCCTCCAACAAAAACTCCAGATAATATAGGCACTGCCTTCATATGGTCTTGATGCAGGAAGGTTGCCATGACAGCAAGATTGAGGGAATAGAGGAAGAGCTGCTCAACAGATGAGGTAACAAATAGCTGCAAAAATAAGGATCTTCTAGGGCACTCTCCCAGTGGGTCCAAAGACGCCGAGCAGAACCGGGACACAACACCTGTTAGCATCGCTGGAGGAAAGAGAGGAGCATGTATTCCTCGTATCTGAAAAACTAACAAACAACAAAACACCTGTAGCCAGGTTCCCTCTACCCAAGATGGCTGTAAACTAGTCTGACCTTCGCAATAAGGACAATTATCTATTGGATGGGAAATTCCTCTGCTGCTACTTGGAATTAATTTACTGAAATATAAATAGTATTTTTAATTACATATTCTTTCAAAGTTTTGAATACCAAGCAAGATGATGAACTGCAGCATAAACTAATAAATCAGTCATACCAAGAGGAATATTACATTTGTTTTTGTATGATAGAACCTTAGTCACTAGGCAAAACAGTGACCCCTAAACTCTCCGTACTTTTACTTTCAATGCTGGTTCTGAGAAAAAACATTAAGAATTAAATATTTCTGAAAGCTGAAGGTGTCAGAATCATTCAAAAACATAAATAATATCAAGCACACGCATTGTTTGCTTCTCACTGTGATAGTATCCACTGGACATACCAAGCAGGATAGGCAACGCTGCCACAGCACAGCAGCGCAGTGTGAAGATGAGGCGGCTGACCAGGTCTGGGCAGTCGGGGGTTTCCAGAGGAAGGTAGAAGTAGAGAGCATATAGAATCCAAGGGAGGAGCAGGAGAGCAGCTAACGTCGAGCACAGAGCCGGAACGCGACCACTCAGGCAACACTGGCGACAGCAGCGACAGCGCCTCCTGTCTGCGGCCGCTGACAAGGCTCCAGACTCCTGCTGTCCCGGGGAGTCCCACATGACCAGCTCAATACACTCTGGTGGGCTCCGCATCAGTGGGCTTCCCTCATCCACAGTTGAATCGATATTGCTGCATTCCAGTGGGCTCATGCTTTGCGTTTCCCTGCTGATGAAGTCGTCATCCTGGACAGCTTGCAGTGGGAAGGTGTCTTCGTGTTCACTGGAGCCTTCTATTGTGTGAGTGTCATTTGCCATTATGTGCTCTTTGGCTTCTTTTTCACTGACACAATATCTTGATTGCTCCGTGACACTTTCATGCGATTGAATATAGCAAGAATTACTTCCTAAAGATAAAGGGGGGGGGAATTAATTCTGATTTATTACAGTTTACAATGTTCCCTAATCTTAACCAATGGTCAACAGAAATTTCAAAAATGGTCAACAAAAATTTCTGTAAAATATAAGCATTTACTGTAAATCTATAAATGGCTTACGGTCAAGGTCATCTCCTGCTGTGGAGGGCCCCAGTGAATGCTGGGAACCAGGAACAGAGTGAGAGGGAGACTGCAGCTCCTCCACCGAGGATTCGGGGCTATCTGACACTGGGGCCAGGGAAATCTGGGTGTCCAGATCCAGGAAGGGGGAGAAGGACAGACGCGCAGGGTCAATGTCCTGCAGCTGGTTGATGATGTCACTGATGGACTCTTTAACGCTGTCGAACTCCTTTGTGTCACGGCGGTTGGTGGCGAGATGCCCTGCCGATGTCATTGTTAGAAAACCTAGAACATGATAAAATAACTGCAAGTTCTTGTAATCCTTTGTATTTCACATCAAGACCATGCATTAACGTCGGGTTGTTCTTCCAATCAAATGGGGTTTGCACAATGTCAGTGCACAGTGCAGCGAAGTCGTCACATACACAGTGCAGAATATCTATACTGGTACAAGGTCGACATGGCAATGACTTAGATTTCAATGTTAATCAAGTTTCAAACTGAAGCACGAGAAAAAGATTGTAGGAACTACGCGATGTACGGCAATTCAGCTTCAATCGATAAAACTGGTTATTTCATCAATCTTTGTGGTTTTAAGTTTTTTTTTTCCACCGCGCCTCAAAGATATGCACATCTGGGAATTCAGTTTACACCCGACCGCTGGGCCAGAAGTGGCGGGCGGCTTCTTGGATGACCGAAAGACTGAGAGACAAATTGGCAAGGCATCTAGAATCCGTCTACAGAAGGGTACACTGTCCAACCATAGCAGAGTGGTAGCACTCAATTCCGTAGTTGGTATTTAGCAGATCAAAATAAACGCACAATGATAAGTTTTATGCACCCCTACTATTTCATGTTTTATTTTCGGGCCCGATAAAGCGAACGCATCCATTACTGTAAAACAAATTTATTTAAGTTTGAATAAACACGAAAGCCCTGTTTTGTTTATAAATTCATTACCTTGCAGAAAGTAACGCTAACATTTACCAAACTTACCAAAACACAAAAACAAAGCATGAGAAACCACGTCTGAATTTCTTACAGCTAAACACTAATAAGGAGATGCACTCAGTTTTGAAAAGCAGGAAAAAAATTCCGCATTTAAGAAAATATGTGGTATTTTTCTCTACATAGGCTACAACATTGGTGAAGTAATTATAAAAGCCGTATCCTAATCATTTCCATACGTCTACTAACCCGTGCACAATAGTCCGGTTAACCATGCGCCACACTTACAAATACTAAGGCAGTTTCGGAACAAAAGTGCTAATATGAATCGCAACAATGCTTTCGGAAAAAAATTTAAGAGCATATGTGGGGAAAACGTAAATTGCAGATGAGACTTTAGTCCACTTACTCGAAAATATTCTGATCAACCAATAGCAAGATGAGCAGCGCTGCTACGGGCGACGCGTTCAGATCGGATCCTGGCAAAGCGGCGTCTAGTCTGACTTCAGAATCTTTTTTGCCCACTTTCCCTCAAACTCTGGGACGCCGAACTTTGAATCAGATTTCAAGTCAGACAAATTACTACGCTTTAACCCCCCGCCCACAGTTTTCCTTTTTTTGGTCCCGAACGTCACAAGAACCATATGGAGCAAATAACTCGGCGGCGGACGAGTGGAAAAGCGCACAGGACTGAGAGTTCGTGCCGCGAAACACGCAACAGTATATATATCATAATTCAAAAGCAGGACATTTGTCACCGCCATCATGGTTAACGCATGAATGTTCAGAAGCGTCAAGTGCACCAGAACTGGTAAATATTTTTTTAGCAAAACTAGTTACCAGTTTTAACGAGCTGTTAAAAATAAGTTAAAATGCACTGCTGGTTAAGCTTCAATACCGGCAAAAATGTCTGACGCCGCAGCCTCGGAAAATTTCCACTCATTAAGGCGGCCGGCGAGCAAAATGTAACACGCACAGCATGATAGAAGCATAAATGGTACTGAAAGCACAAGCCGAGCAACTGGTATCGGCCAGTTCCTCGGACCTTAGGCGGGGGGCGACTTTTATTGAGCACCTTAACCATAGCAATAAAACAAAGGTAGTACCTGACATATGGGATATATAGTTTATTTGTCAGAACATAAACATTGCAATTACACGATCTGCTTATTGTAATAACAGAAAATGCCTTTCAAATGCTGAAATGCAGAATCTCTTTGGCTACACTGTTCAAATGTTTAAGCTTAAAAAAGTAAAAATCAAAATACATCAAATCAATTTGCAATTAAAACGACTTTAAAACTACTGCAATCTGACCAAGAGACAACCTCCTGCTCATGTGAAATTCAAGTAATTCTCAGATTTATACAAATTAAAAACACTTAGTGCATAAACCTCGCTCGCACAACCATGCGCACAAGAAGTATACTGACAGAGCCAGTATTAAAAAAAACACAAAAATCCTCAAAGCAGCCAGACATCCAGGCCCTTCAGCCCTCCAAAAGCTGCAGCATGGTGACGATCAGCTACCAGTGTCGATCTCCTAGCAGTAATGTTCATACCAGTAATGTAGGACCAGTGTAATAAGGAACAAGGACCGAGCCAGAGACTGTCAATCTTCGGAGAGCAGTCGATGCAAATGGTCCAACCTTTTCTTCAATACGTGCCGAAAATCATCCTTAAAATAACCACAGCAGTTATTTTGCAGCAGTGACTTTTTTCAAAATGGCAGTTGCACTGTGTTTAGAGGAAGGTTATTTGCATAATCAAATCAACAGAGAAGGGGTTTGCAATCCCACCCCCAGTAAACACAGGTGACGTCAGCTGGAACATTACAGTTTTGAATAATCTAAGAAACTCAGCAGGTTTAAAATTCTCTTCACCACCCCCAGTACAAAGGAGCATCAAACTATAAAACATAACGGCTACTGAAACAGTAAAGTATATTTACAGTTAGCTTTCTCAGTGTTCAGAAAGGGTATGATATATAAAATAAAAACAACATTAAATTAGTATGTAGTCCCGCTAGTTTGAAGCTGAGTTTTCATCTCTGAGCCCTACTGATGGGAAAGTGATCGGCTAGAATTCCGGAAAGTACATCAGACACACAAGACCGAGGGCACACAGATGCCCCATTTTCAGCACGTTTCGATGCAAGCAAAAAAAAAAATACATTTCACATATAAAAATATGAACATCTAGAAGGATGTTGACAGGGCAATTGTTCGTAATGAGCTTTTCAGTTTCAGTTCTCTTTGTTTTTATTAAAGCATTATCTGAGAATGCGGCCGACTCACCGCTTCCGCCAGTTTGGTGAGGTACGGGATGAGCTTCTGCAGCTCCATGTCGCCCTTTTCCCCCACCCAGCCCTTAATGGGGATCATGTTCATCACCTGACAAAGGAAGCAAACGAAACCGTAACCAGAACTCCGCTCCCCACAGGATTGAAGGAGGCAGGACACACAGAAAGATACTTACATGGTAAGGGAATGTGTGTGGAGCATTGTCCAGAACGACCGTCTTCGCCAAATCCCTCTCCAATATGCTCAGGTCCTTCACATAGTGACCATACACGCATAAACAATCCTCCCGGTACAAACGATGTCTGCAAATAAAGTAAAAATTATGCATCGCATCAGCATACATCCAGTTATATGAGCTGGGCCTCTTCATTCTAAAGATTTAGCTTCGTACAGCAAAGCAAACAGTCTTTGGGATTAGTCACAACAATTGCTCTAAGCACATACACAGACAAGGAAAAAAACATTTTTAAAGTCTGTTGCCAAAGAGATTACTTTTTCCATTTTGGAAGGGTGGGTTATACTTAGAGACATTCGGCAACAAACCACACACACACCCACACACACACACACACACACACACACACATAACTATCGGGACATGTTCTAGGAAATTTAATGACATCCCATTATAAATCCACAGGCAATAATATGGAGCTGGTCCCCCCTCTGCAGCTATAACAGCCGTCACTCTTCTGGGAAGGTTTTCCACAACATTCTGGAGTGTGTCTGTGGGAGTCTTTGCCCAATCATCCAGAAGAGCATCTGTGAGGTCAGGCACTGACGTTGGACCTGAAAACCTGGCTCACAATCTCCGCTCTAGGTCATCCCAAAGGTGTTCAGTGGGGTTGAGGTCAGGGATCTGTGAGGACGAGTCAAGTTCTTCCAAACCAAACTCACCCAACCATGTCTTTATGGACCTTGCTTTGTGAACTGGGGCACAGTCAAGCTGGAATAGGAAAAGGCCTTCCCCAAACTGTTCCCACAAAGCTTTAAGCACATAGTTGTCCAAAATGTCTAAGCATACTGAAGTATGAAGAGTTTCCTTCACTGGAACTTAGAGGCCTCGCCCAACCCCTCAAAAATGTCCTATAAATGTACCATGCTTGAATTCATTGAGCTCTTCAGAGTGACCCATTCTTTCACAAATGTCTGTAAACCTGACTGCATGGCTTGGTGCTTGATTTCATAGCCCTCTGGCAAAGGGGCTAAATGAAACAGCCGAATTCAATAATTAAGAGAAGCAGTGCCTTTGAACGCATGTCCACTATATGGACAAAGACACACAAAGACATGTTGGCATCCTATCTAAATGGGAACCTTCCATTCATTTCTATAGGAAAAATCCCAATCACAACACCCTTAACCCTTCCCCAGCCCTAACCTTAACCATAAGTAACCAAACAAAATACAAGACTTTTACTTTGATTGCAATCAGGCTTTTTTTCTTTTTTTTTAAACTGAGGTCATCCAAATGGGGACCTGAAAAATGTCCCCAAAAGTAAGGAAGTTTCAGGCTTGAACACTTTCACGGCATTTATGTCCCCAAATGAGGTAAGTGCAACACCCCCCCTAAACACACACACACACACACACACACACACACACACACACACACACAATGAGATATATATCACCAATTTTTAGAAGGGGGGTGAAGGTGGAAGGGGGTTATACATTCAGCCTGTGACCAAACAAAATTGTATTTAAGACTTTTGCTAGGCAAAATACCAAGAAAAGAGTAAAGTTAAAGCAGGGAATTAGAGTCAGAGTCAGAGAGTCAGAGAGTTCACCTGAAAAGCCGTCTGTCGGGGTCGAGCGTCTCCAGGATCTTCTCTGCGTACTCCCTCTTCGCAGACGTATACACAAATATCTGAAAGCCAGAAGCAAATCAGCACTGAAAGCAAAACCCAACACAAATACAGTCCAAGGTTCCCTTCGATAAACAAACCAGGCTACAGCACCAAGTTACTGACAGCCCATGGAAAGTGAGGATTATCTATACATCAAAAATGTAGATGTGAAAATAGCAAGAGGCTCACATCATACACCGAGATAATCATACCTCAAAGAGTTCTGACATTCTCTGCAGAAATTCTTTGACATGTGGTCTCAGGATAAGAAAGACCTACAAAACAGATTACATAAGCAAAACGCAGACAGCAGTGACATGACAAAATAGGTTTTATCCCAGCGGCTTGACTTAACCATTAAGATGACAGTAAGATAAAGACATCAGACTAAGGAATTCTATTAATGTCCTTCACATGCCTCTGAAACTGTACTTGGCTTTCAAAAGCACTTCTAGGAGCCATTGACAAATTACAGGCTTTAGCAAGACAATGCCTTTTAAACTGCATAGTACACTTTACAGAAATGCATGAATAAATACTGACACCAGGTGTTCTTTAAAGGGTACTGCATCATAACATCCTTAAGATATCTATTACCTGTGGGAGGAGTACAGAAATTAAGGGTAATTTTAAGTATTTAATCTACAACTTAAGGTAGCCATAAAGCCTCCGGCCTACAGCTTCTTGCCCAGCACAGACTGATACTCAGGACAGGGAGGGACACATACTTTGTACTTGTGATCCTGAAAATGTGTGTGGAAGGTGTACTCTGCATCCTCGATAATACTGAGCGAGCTGTACACAAGCGTTTCCTCCTGGAATAAAGGAACAAGCCGCGTTACGCACTGAGTAAAGAGCAAATAACTTCAGTCAACATACCTGTAAATGAATAGACAGTGGCAGGCAAGTTCTCCCAATGATAACTTTCGATAAGTGGGAAAGTTAGAATTCTGATTAAAATTTCAGGATTACACTCAAAACACCATGTGTACTTCTGTTCTACACGTCATGGATCAAAAGATTAAAAATAATATGTCAAATAGATACAGAGTAACCTTTAAAGTTTTAGACAAGTATTGCATAGAAACAACCTCAGTGTGTCCCTACAAGAGAACATGGGAAATCAAAAGCCAGAACAGACCAGATCCAGAACAAGCGTGGCTTGGGGGGTACTCCTCGTCTTCACAGGTATTTCCCGGACACTCAGTTTCGACAGCTGGGACTGTGACGGAATGTTCTTGATGAAAGTGTAACTAAGACCGAGATAAAGCAGTAGTTAGCGGGGGGGGGGGGGGGGTGTTTCAGAGGTAGGATTCAGGTAGGATTGCGTGAAATGTGAAAGTAAAAGGAAAATCTTATGAAACTGCCGATTATTCCACCAGCACCAGGGTCATTTTACTGGTCTGAAAATTTTTTGTACAACAAACTGGTCCATGGACATTAAGTTAGGAACCTCTACCATATAGCACATTGATTAAAGATTTTAAAATTCATTTTACAAATATGGTTCCAACTAAAGAAAAGGTGAAATTCAAAACAGAATCAGACTCACGGGTTAAATACTCTGGCTGGCTCCTCTTCACTAATCAGGCGGAATGCATCATACCCAAAGAAACACCAGTCTGGATTCAAGATTTCCTCTTCAGCAAACGTCACACCTGCAAAAACATGGTTATTTAAACAAGACAAAGGTGCTGCATTTTTTAAGTTACTTCAACAGATAAAGAATGCCAAATTTCTTCTTTCATAAAAGAACAACCACATTAAATTTGGAAGGAAGAGGTTGAAATTGTACTGTGTTACATTGCAACAAGTATGCCATGTAAAGCATGCCTTCTAAACACGTGAAAAGAATTCAAGGAAGAGGAACCTCCAGAGAGCTCAACCACAACATGGACAGAGATTGGAATATTTTGATCCTCCCGGGAACTAGCCAATTAGCACGAGACAAAGACCAGTTTGAAGGATGCAACACTTCCGCACCTTTGCTTTCACCTGCTGGCGAAGCCTTTCTCTTGGGTCTTGCCTGCAAAATCGAGTGCGGTGTGACAACTGGGACATCATTTTCGCTACTCTCTGTGGAAACCACTGCAGCTGCTTCTTTCTTGTCCTGCACACATGAGTACACCAAGTAAATGATAGCATCTTGGATTACATACAATACTGCCTTAATTAGGCACGAACAAAAAGCTCTGTAAACATCCGGGCCTTTGCAACACACTTAAAATACTGCCACTTCAGACATGTAGTACGAAATAAAAACCGACTGAATTTTCAGTACTATGATTCTTGCCTATTAGAAACTATTTGTGAAATCAAAAACAAGCGATGCAGCCACTGCAGTTTTGCACCAATGAGATTGCGGGGCTGCGCCTGACGTAATAGCTCCTGTAGATAATATCCGTCGGGTTCAAATTAGGCTGCGATTATACATGTAAACTTGGGCTCGGTAAGAAACACGCGAAAATAAAGGCAGGCCGCCGAGCTGCGGCGGCTAACGAGCGTGATAACGGCCAGTCAGTCGGCTCCCGGAATCGCCCCAGTTCCTGCCCATTAAGTCACTCCGGTGATGTTCTGATGCCGATGTTACATGGTGTCTGTTATCCGTATGTCGCACAAACCACAGCACACACGTTACCCGGTCAGCTACCCGAGCTGCTCCGCCGTGACTGAAAGGTCAGGCGGGGGGGAGGAAAGCCGCGACCAGCCAGTAGCGCTCACTAACCAGCCGCCGGCCGGGGATCGGCATCGGCGGTAAGCGGTGTCCCTCCGGGCTCACCCTCACTCTCCTTCGCCGCCGCTCGGCGCTCGCTGCTGCCTTCCTGAAGGTACTACAGCGCGGCGTCCGCGCCACCTTCCGAGGCCGCAGCTTCATCCTCTTTTTTCCTGCCCCCTTGCCTTCGAATTACCGATAAACCATAAACGCTGGCTGACGCCAAAGGCTGAAAACAAAAAGATGGCTGGTGTTTATTGGCCCAGCTAGCTAGGCCCGCAATCAGCCCCAGCCCTCGCCATCTTCCCACCTCGATAAGCTGGCAGGCCGTTCAAATCGGCCGGGTTACGCCGCGGGGCGGGGCGCCAGCGTGCGGGTCACACCGCCATCGGGCCCCCTGCGCCCTAACGCCCGCCGCAGCTGCAGATAAGGGCTGTGCGTTTGTTTCTTCCTAGATTATATTTCACGTTAAGCACTTTTACGACGATTCATATTAGATATATCAACCAGACTAATTATGACTTGGATGACTGGGTATCAGTGATAAATACGAAATTTGCTAAAATCAGCAAAAATTGAACAGGTTGTATTGCCGGTGGCTATACATACTGACTGGAGTTCATTATATATCAAGCTTGGCATTAAATGGTCTGGGTGTAAATAAAAGGGAGGCGCCTTCCATGCCTGACACATACTGTAGGAGCACCCTGAACGGGACGCGAGTCCGATTCGGGATACTACCATTTAAATTCGCATATTTAGTACAGTACAAAATTAAAAAGAGCAACCAGTATTTGCCAGATATTCCTGCAACTCATGCAATGTTGCTGTGGACCTCTTGGTAGCCTCCCTGGTAAGTTTTATCAGGGTTTATACACAATTCTTACATTTCTTATTATTTATTTTAATAATTATGTTTGTGTTGTGTTTTTATTATTGTCATTTTATATTCTATGTGTTTTTACATTTTTTCTCTTGTATTGCACTCTGTGTATTGTGGCTTGAAAGGTGCTATTTAAGTATAGTTTATCATTATTATTATAATGTATGTGTATGTATATATGAAGACACGCACACACACACGCACGCACACACACACACACACACACACACACACACACACAACCCTCAAAAGGTACACAAATCAGCCACATGGAGACACTATTGCTTCGAAAAACTTGGTACTTCTAACTAGTGATGGCCAAATTAAGCCTCATGAACCATTCGCTGTTTTTTCTGACCCCACTAGATGGCACTCTCTGTTCAAACAGGGCACAAAGCATTCCCCAAAGCAAAACAAGAGCGCCATCGAGTGGAGATTAGAAAATATAGCAAATGATTCACGAGACGTCATTTGGCCATAGCTACTCTTAACCGATAAAATGGCCATAATACTCATGAATGATGCAAATAGAAAATTTTTATTGACAATATTTAGAATGTATTTGGTTACAGATTAAATTCGCCATTTGTGTATATTAATCTGGGCTTGAATACATGTCTGAGTACAAAATTTGTAAACCTTCAATGTGTTTTGATTACAAATCAATGACACATGGACCTTTGTTTAAACCTGAGAACAATAATGCACTATACAGTAATTTATAAAACAGTGCTAAAAGTGAAAAATGACCCGCTTTCTGAAGTTGTACATTTTTCACATTGCAAAACATCTGACTGCAAAAGTTTTCCTGGATTGCACAAAAAAGCCTTTAAATTTCCATTTCATTAGGGAAAGTAAAACAGTTCTATTCTCAGAAAGGACCATACACTTCCACATCAAATCCTAAGCATTCAGAACATGCCATACATTATAGCTTTTTAATACTGCTTTCTACATCTCCAGCAAAAGATGGCTTCAAAATACCCATTTACTGTTATTTTTTTTCTTTTTGGAAAAAGGATTGCTATATGTCCAAGGTTATAAAAGCAGTTCACAAATATTTAGCAAGCTGCACTATACACAATTACTTATTGAATAAGGTATGACCAGATAAGTTCTGGAAGCGGATCTCTAACATGCAGACTGTCCTACACATAGACCGTGATCTGCAGTGGATCCACACGTCTGTCAGGTGGAGCTTTCCACAGCTCTGCACAGCTCCTGGCCTGATGACACAAGCCTCACTATTATGGAAACTATTCACAATCATCATGCAAGTGCACCACAAGCAAATGAAAAAGTCTTTTCCCAGATTTGGGTTTCTTAAAGAGATGTAAACCCTTGTAACCTTTGCTCTACCTCCAATCTGTGAAACTGAAGGTAGGAGTGGGTTTCCTGAAAATGATGTCTGATTTAATTTCAGATTGTTTTTGCATATATAATTTTTATGGCAGAAGATAGATTACTCTAGGAATGCATCTTTTACAAAATACATATGAAACCTTTGCTGGGTTAACGTAATGAAGTTCAAGGACAAAACTTTATTTACAAAATAATGCTCATTTATTCATTTTAAAAAGCCACAAAGCTTAACTCAGTTTTATATAAGGGGAAACAGCATTATGAATTGTCACAGCAAAAGGCATTGTATCATTTAATAAGCAAAATTTAAGGTAATTCTTTCCCAAAAAACTCTCTTGCAATAAACTACTGTTCCAATAACTAGTTTTAAACACGACAATGTAAAGTTTTTTTCCCCAGCACTTGCAATTCTATTAGAGTACCTAGTAGTAAAGATATTCAGCACTTTGTCTTTAAAATGGAAGGAAAATTAAGCTCTAAATCAAATAACATTCACAGTGGTGGTTTCTTTCAGACAGCAAAGTCAAACCAAAACGTCATATTCTTTAAGGCTTCAGAGAGTGAGCTTGGTAGTAGCTTTGTTAGTCTCTGGTATAGTAAACATTTATTTTTACAATTGTGGTTAGTACATCTGCCAAGTGTGATCAAAAAAATGCCAGATAATTATTGCAGCTGCTACAATGCAAGTTAGACATGGATCAGTGACTGAATAAAAGACCATAGAAATGCACAGAAATACATTTTACAGCCATTATTGCCATGTTTGAATTAAACACTTTAAGACAATTATAGTTTCAAGATTGTCCTCCAAAATAATGTGAGTGGAATTTGAAACAAGACCTCCATATTCTCACAGCATTGCAAACAGATTCTTCCGGAGCCACTTTATGGTGTCACTTTCACTCGATTATGATAACATGCTGTTATCTCATAGCCTTGAAAGCAAAAAAAAAAAAAACACAGATAAACATAGCAAAAATCCATTGTTTAACCTTATTCCAAATTTTCCAGCAATTGGACAAAAGAAAAAGCTATAGCCTATAAGCAAAACGATACATAAAAGCAGAACAGTAGAAGATAAGGTTTCATAATTTGCATCAGCACGTCTAATTCATGCAAACAATAAAACAGATGTGGTTGTGCCTCACTACCGTCATATCCTTTGTTGATGCAATACTGTTTTGAATCCACAGGGGTGCAGTATTGAGACCTCCAGTTCCAACCTGGCAGCACTAACATCAAACATCGGTAAAGCGAGTGCATTTCGTCAATAGAACGGCCCGGGCAAAAGGAATTCAGCCTCAAGGCCACTTTCCAGGGGTGTGGCAAAAGGCAAAGAGAGGAAACTAGTTAGTATAAAGAGATTGGCTGCGAGGATCTCAGCGCGATATATGTGTAAAGGGCCACTGACTATCAAACACGGAGAGTTTAAACCTTCCTATCTATATTAGTAGGAAAGACCAAAATTAAATTTAGATTAAAAAAAAAAATCAATATTGACAAACAACACATCAATATAATATAAATGGAGGGAAATCCATTTCCAGAGTCTAAAAACACCCTGACAATATAATGGGTTTAAAATAGGAGAATTAAAACCCCTTCAAAGTAGCACCGAATGCTGTAAATACCCCCAGAACAGAACTGATACAGGGGGGGATCCCTGATCTCCATCTCCCATTATCAATAATTTCAGGAATAATAATAATTTAAAAAAACTACTTGTTTTTCCACACATTTCATTCACCAAAAATAAAACTCGTTGCAACCATATTCAGTTTATTTATTATACAGCTCACTGTGCTTCAGAACCATCCTGCGGTGTGATTGGGGCAGACAGTCACATGATGTTCCTGTCTGCTAAAGCCTGTCTGAATGTATTTCTATTTTGTGAGGTAGACAAAAGCTCATATATGAGAAATCGACTTCAGTAAATATAACCATGAGGTATTCAGTGTTGTAACATCCCCTGATAAACATTAAGGCATAAAACAGCATTTTCCCTGAGAGCAATCAGTAAAGGTACATAGTTTTTGGATCTGGAGTAACAGCTTTGGCCGTCATAACAACAACAAAGACATTTCTGAATGTTCAGCATCAGAGACTTCAGAGAGACACAGAGCTATCCACCTGCAACTGGACAAGACCTTGCAGAAAGCCAGGAGGTCAGAAGGTCAACCTGAACATCAGAACTGACCTGAGGGACAGGGTTAGTCACTCGGCTTACTATCATTTATTTATTTTTAATCCTGTACATTAAAACATAAACATGTATCTTACAGTAAGCAAGCGCCAGATATTTACCCCAAATGGAGCAAAATCACCAATGAGGGGAACTTAAATAATGAAAAAAACATTAGCAGTCTGTTATGTCTATAGAGAGATTTAAATTTCCAAAATTTTACAAAACAATGCAACAGAGGATAACAAAATCCCTCGAAAAATCTATTTGTTTGATGCTGCTTTCCATATTGGGCTCTACATAATTACTTTAGAATTTGCTATAGTATTTAATGACAACTTACCAAAATACCCCAAGATTCTGATCAGGAGTAGACTAAGATGAATTGATATATACAAATATCACATTTTTTAATTTAAAAGAATAAAACAGATTTCAGATTTTTGTTGCATTGCTCTTATTTTCTGTCCTTCAAATCTGAAACTTTAGGAATTTTCCTATTCAAACATGAGATGGTTAAAAGTTATTATAAAAATCACCCAATAAAACTGCCACACAAAGCTGTACTGAACCAGTCAAAAAGCACCTCAATCCAGTTGAATAACAGATCATTCAAGACAAAGTCTGCTGTAAAATGGGCAAGTGTTTACACTTTTCTGAAGTACATAATCTTACACATTTATGTGCTGAATGACTTCTTTTCATCAAAAAATTCCAAAGCCGCAGAAGGAAACACACCCCACGAGATTCTCTTTACTTTTGCGCAACACTCCAAATATCGCCAAAAAGAAATAAAGGTTAAATTCTTTACTGAGATTGGATAATCAATTTGAAACTCACCATATGACACTTCTCCCACTTTAACATGTACACCACAATAATTTAAAAATGCAAATACACTTTAACCAGGAGTAACAACCAATTACCCTATTTCTGCCTCCAAAAATCATCCCAAGTTAAAAATGTTTCTATAAATTAATGACCGATTTGTGCTGTTGTCTACTTCAGCTGAATACTCCAAAGCAAATTCCTCCTATATTAAAGTACTTGGGGACAAAAAAAAAACAATTCTTATTCTGATTCTGATTCAGATTCAAAGAGGCGAAAGGAAACATTTTATTATGAGAATGTTGCACAGAATACGATACAGTTACAGCAGCAACATTAATCAGGATTTATGAACTCTACAGAAATATGAACTCTAAAGATTATAGCCAAAAGCTTTTTTCCTGGAATAGTAAAATTTTGAAATAAATTCTAATAATATTTTCCATATAGAATAGTGAATCAGTAGAAAATTAAAAATATCTTTATTGCACCACCAGGATTGCCGTCCATATATGTTGTCAGGTTGATAGTGTTGCAGAATTTGAAGTGACAGAGTGGATGAACAGTGAGGTATTTCAGAGTTTTAACATAAAGCCTTTTCGTAACAGAATAACCATGAGGGTCCTTCGTGTAGCAATCTAGGAAACCAGCAGAAAGATTGATATTAGTGTGTCAGTGTACGAGCTTAGGGACTGAGCGCTGCCAGGGCCTTCTGAGCTGCACCGTCTGAATGGTTATACTAAGCACACACTGTTATAAGCTTCGAGCCTGAAAAACAAGCATGAAACCAAGAACCAGCAACTGATAAACAGCAAAGAGAAATATCATCAAAATTACTAGAAACAAACCTGTGTAGTTATCACAAAGCGGTCAAATCAAGAAAGCCAGTCGAAAAACATTTCACAGCCACACCGCTGCGTGGCTTCATGTTCTGTCAAACCAGGCAGGCATGCACTTCCATTGGCCCATCTGATTTAATGCAAGGCGTCACTGTACCACACAAGCCTGGGGATCAGAAGATATATTCTTTCTGAGGCGGCGCGAGAAAAACCTAAATCTTTTGCAGATAATCTTGCAGACATGCCGTAAGACACGGAACATTGCATTAAAAGCAAAGTTCTGTATTACGCCACATTAAACTGGTCCGTTTGCATACCAGAACACCAGCGGAGTCTGGTCTCTTTCAGCATGGCTACTCACTGACAGAACTGAGAAAATGCCGTAATTACTTACTTTTAGGCTACATTTCCACATGTTATTCTTTGGCTACTGCAGTAACGAAGAAAGCTCACCAACCTACTGCTCAGCTTAAGCTCTCTCTCTCTCTCTCTCTCTCTCTCTCTCTCTCTCTCTCTCTCGGCCGTCACCCAGAATCCCCGTGAGAAGCGAACATCATGCCAGGTCTTCTGCTGCAATCCAGCCATGTAATCATATGGTCACACATCGCCAGCAAAAGAAAGAGAAAAGAGAAAGTCCAGCAGCCATGCACACGTCATGGCCACGGGCCCTTGGGCACGGAGCCCCCCAGGGATAACAGTACATGCAATATTCAGCCAGTTACATCGGTGAGAGCTCACCATTCTGGATCTGCAGAACTGAGGTATTGTGGTATACACCTGAACTCCAATTACGGCACTTCACCCACTACGGAATATTTTCAGATTAAATAAGCGATAAAAGGCCAGAGAGATGCCAGACTGTACTACAGCTGAGTAAGACTAGCAAAACCTATGGATTAAAATATTCCTCGCAAGCTGAGGTCCAACACCAGAGAAAGGGCCAAAAGATCAAAACAAATCTGTAAGGCTTCTTGAAAAAGCACTTCTTGAATAACTACACAATACATTGTATTGCCTTTCTGTATGTTTGTGGGAGAGGAGGCCTGTTGGACATAAGGCTACAGTTATGTTCCAACTGTTTATCCATCAAATATCGTGTCCTGTTTAACATCGTAAAATCTGAAAATGAGTCTTACGCTGAGGGTCACGCCGGTGTTACGCCCTGAAGAAAAAAAAGTATATATAAACTATCTGAAGAATAAAATAGAAGATATTTACAAATTCTTTTTAAAACCCTAAATATACTTTTCTTTGCAGTTACCATGGTTTATAATAATAATAATAGAAATAATAAATCACCATCATATCAACATTCATATAAAATAAAACGTTGAATTCTTCCTCATTTGAAGAAAAGTTTATCAGTAGATGTGTGAAGAATGTATGAGCAGTGGAAAACGTTACATTGGAATTCCTTTCATTCTCATGTAGTCTGTACATTTGTGGTATAAGTGACTCACAGGCTGTGGATACACATCTCCATTACATTGGCTCTTCTGTGAAAACTGGCTGCCAATCAGGAACATGTTTGAGAAGCTGAAAAGGGCGGCGGAACCCCTGAGATACCGTATTAGCTTCAACTTTAATTCATATTTTTCCATCCTTTTTTGGTGTAGGCTATATAAAAAATGAGGTTGGTTTTTGGCTTTAGTTAGCTTTACAAAAGGGTGGGGCGAGATCGCTATGGCGACGGGTTGGTGGAGGAGGATGAGGTAGGTGTGTGGGGCACCGGCTTCGAGCTGCTCCGGCTGCCGGGCGCTTTGCTGCTATTGGAGTTTGAGGTTCCAGGGGGGCCTGACGGGGCTGACCCAGGTGCCTGAGCAAAAAGCACACCTAAAAAAAAAACAATCAGAGGATATTATGATAATGATCAAAGCCTGAAAAGCACACCATAAAAGGCGTACAAGTTTATTCATCTGGAATGCCTGCTTAACATTAAACAAATGAAAGAAATATTTGTAACATTTTAGTCAGCTCAAACATGTTTGTGGTTTTTGTCACAATGGTACCAAATTAATGTTAAATTATAAATGCACACATCTTTTGTTGAAATGAAATGATGATTCTTTATTGATCCCTGTGGGGAAATTCTCTTTTCGCCTACCCCATCTTGCTCTCCGTCAGAGAGGTGAGAGTGAGCTTGGCACGCCTGCCACGGCTCCCAGGGAGCTGGGGGGTTAAGGGCCTCGCCCCAGGGCCCCCAGACGTGACCATTCTGCCGAGGGCGGGGCTCAGACCAGCTACCTCCCACCACAGGCACAGAGAGGCGCATACAGCCAATGAGCCACACGCTGCCCCCATAGTTTTTTTTGGAGAGTCAGAATAATGAGAAAGTGTAGTGTGTAGTAGCAATATAGTAGTAACATCATGTCGGTGCATCGCTGAAGCGTCACAGCAATGTGGGCAGATGTGGGCAGGCAGACGGGGGCGGGCGCATGTGGGTGGGCAGACGGGGGCGGGCTCATG
>JAODLC010000036.1:800737-810800 GCA_026781145.1 Hippopotamyrus pictus | reverse complement strand
CAGACGGGCAGACGGGGGTGGGCAGACGGGCAGACGGGGGTGGGCAGACGGGCAGACGGGGGCGGGCAGACACTCACCAGTGTAGACGACCCCATTGAGCTCCACAGACATGCTGATGCTGCTCATGCCATTAGTGCTAAGATTGAGGGCAGAGTCCTGCCTGCCGTCTGCAGAGGAGGGAGAAGCATGTCAGCGCCATGGTCAAAGCGGGGGGGGGGGTAAGGCGCGTGTCGCTGGGCCCCCGCCATGCACACGGGATGAACTCAGCTCTGTTTACAGAAGCTGCTTTTGTACTCCTTGTTGAGCAAACACTTACACACCCATCGGCCAAATGTCTGGTCATGACAGGATGTGGCAGAAACTAACTAACTTGTATTATTCACTGAGAATCGCAGTAGAGAAGAGAGTGTCAGACCCGTCTCAGGCTGCACCTTGCTGCGGTTTGCTGCGGTCTGGAAGTTTACCTGCCTTCCGGCGGTCTCCTATCATCACTGTCCGTCTGTGGAGACGCACTCATAATTACTCTGTTCTCTGAAGTGCTTTGTGCAACGAAGGCTTTTGAAATGCGTCATTTGAAAATCCCCCACGTCTCTTAATGCAACAGTGCTTGAAATATTTGTAACCAAGTAAACCATTAAATTACAAGTGACCTAGGGACACCACCCCCCCACCCCTAAACTTCCCCAAAACAGAAAACGGGCGTCTGCATTTCCACGCGCCGATAACCTTCACAAAGCTGAACTGCGCCTCACCATTCGGAGGCGTTTCCACACAGAAAAACATGGCGATCCTTACGCAAGCAGAACGGATACTGATCATCAACCTTCAGATTACAGTGCCTGTCTTGTTTAAATGAACCGATTCTCCCACTGCATACAGACGTCCCCACACTGTCCCTTAAGGATCCTCCTTGTACCATTCCAACCGTAACAAATGCTGGTGAGGTAAGGTGTGATGCACCAGCTACAGCAAAAGCAAGCAGAGAGCTCATCTTCAGACGGGCCCCACTATTCCTGAACGATCATATTTCCAGCGAGCATTTTTAAATAGCACTGAATACGGTGTGATACCTGCTCCAGCCAGCAGGGGGGTGGTGGGGGGGGGAGGGGCACTTATCTAGGGTGCTGCAGATCTGCGATGAAAAACTACAGTGCAGCATCAGTATGAGGGAAATGCACCAGAAAGCGGTGAGACTCTACAGGACAGCTGGTCTTATGTAACAATTAGCAATTAGTGATAAGGCAAAGCTAATGAGTGTAGCCATAAAGCAGCCAGCTCCCTGGGAAATCAACACCATCTCGTGTTCACATTTAGATAGTGGATACAGACAGTCAGACACAGTCAGACATTGACAGACACTGACAGACAGATGATGATTGATTTAGGGTTTTGCATTGTTGTTTTATGTCATATTTCCTGTTTCATGCTTCCCTTTATATGCTCATGGCTGAAAAGCGGACTAATTCACAGATCTTCTGCATAGGATTTCTTTAATAAACTAGATATTTACTTTTCGCACGGGTTCAGAGACGGTATTTGACCACTCAATGCACTTTCTGGAGTTCCTGTGGAACCTTCCGGACCCTACGGAGAACATACCCTGGTTGCTGATGCGTATGTTCATGGGCATCTGGGCCGTCATGGCGAGCAGGTTCTGCTGCAGCGCCCTCTGCAGGAGCCGCTGGTGCTCTTCGGCCGGCAGAGCCATCTTCTTCTCGGGCGGCTCGCCTGCCTCCAGCTTGTCCCGGAGCTGCTCCAGCGCGGCCACCTGGGCCGCCATGGCCGCATGGGCCGCCGCCGCCATCGAGTGGCTCGGCAGAGAGCCCCCCCCCCGGCCCCCCCCTGTGGGGGCCTGGCCGCCGTCCTCCTCTACGGGGACAGAGGGCAAAGGCGTCAGCACATTCTCACCCGAAGCGGGATCCTCCCCAAACTTGTGGGCTTGCAAACGGCTAATAAGTGGCATTAAAAAAGGCCAAGTTTCACTCATTTTTTTATATTTAAATTAGGGGCCGCATTCCACAGACATGCCACGTGCCCTTTGCATCCTGGGTAGCCTGCGTGGGCGGAGCTTATGGAACATCACTGGGTGGTCGGCAGCCCCAAGATCGGAGCGCTGTATGTTCTATACCCAGCTACAGATTGTCTTACTGGATTAAAGCCAGTCACCAAACCCCCCCCCAAACCCCACCCCGTTACAGTCACCTTTCTTAATCTTCTGGATGGGGGTGAGCGCAGCACCGTTGGTGCCCACAGCCATGCCCATGCTGGGGAGGGCCAGTTTGGGTGAGGAGAGCATGGTGGGGGTGCCGTTGGGCGAATAGGTGAAGAGCGACCCCCCGAAACTCTGCCGCCGACCCTCCCGCCGGTTACTGTCGATAGCCGCCTGCAGCTCGTCCGGGTTGCTGAGATCACGCTTGTCACATTCGTAAGGGTACAGGTACTTCATGTATCTGTTTGGGGGGGGGCATCGTTTATGCAGCGTATTGCCTCACGCTCATAACCTCTGACGCTTCGTACAAACACGCGAGAAGCGGCAGGCAGGCGGAGGGACTCACTGCGTCCTCAGCGTGAAGGCGGCGCTGGTGATGGAGGTGGGCAGGTTCAGGCCCTTGGTGATCTCCCTCCACAGCTTCTTATTGATGACTTCCACCAGCCCCCCCTTCTCCGTAACCAGCTGGTACAGCATGTACAGGTCCAGCACTTGCTTGGCCATGATGGGGATTCTGTTCACCGGCGTTCCTGCTCAGGCACAGGGAGGAGTTTCACGCCATTGGCTCTCAATGTGCGTCTCCCACACCTTTGAGCCGCAATGTTCACGAAGTTCACCTCATTTCTGAGGTGTCGTCTGATTAAAGCAAAGATACACTTTGCAGGTGGTGGGGGGGCAACCTAACTATAATTCTGACTCCTCAATGTAAATAAGACTGCTGCTTTCTCACTCCAAACAGGGAAATTCTGAAGAACAGTTTGGCGGAAATCACACATCTAAAAGGTTTCAGAAATCGCAGCTGGAAAACCAGGTGCTTCCTTCTCTGGTCTCTAGGGGGCAGTGGTCAATGTTCGAGACAACGTACAACTTCACATACGTACTGCAGAATGCAGAGAGCCACCCTGTGCCTTTGATATGTTCGCAAGGGCTGATAGCACAGCAACATAGTTTTTTTTTTACAAAAATGTTTTATGCTCTGGCATATCAGTAATTTTCAAACAATACAGTAATCAAATACAGTCACTGTTTGCACATTAACATGCAGAAATCAGGCAGTAGCCAGTCGTGCCACATAATCTCTCTAGTTGGTTTCTTTTGATTTTACAAAGGCATGCAAATCATGCAGCTAACCAGCGGTATTCAAAGAAATGTATTAAGTTTAAGTACATTGAAAGAAAATATTTTTACAGAAGAAAGCCAGTTCACAGGTCAGCGACAGACTGACAGTGAGAAGATGAGCCTGGCTAGCAAGAGTTCCCATAATGCACCAGTAGAGGTAGCCATGACGACATCATGGTGTGTAAGGTGTGGCAAAGCCCTCTGAGTGCAAAGGCAGCCAGACAGCCGGATACAGGCCCTCCTCCCTACCTCTCTGCTGCATGAAGCTGAAGAGGTCGTCCAGGAACTCCTTTCTGTTTGGGTCCGAGTCCAACTCATACAGCTGTGGGAGGGAAAAAGGAGTCAGAGTCCGTCAAGGCCTCGAGGCAGCAAGGCGAGCTTCTGCTCAGAAGGAAATTCAAACCGCGGCAAATACACTAAAACGCAGGACCAGTAGAACGCCGAGAAGCAGGCTGAGTAAGCGACACGTCTGAGGCGGGATCCCTGCTCTGTGTGCCGAAGCCCAGCACCCAGACACGCAGCACCGAAAACCACTGAAATGTACGATATGTCCTGGTCTTTGATTAAAACATCGCCCTGGTCAGCTGGTGACAGATCCTGCAAGCAGAACTGCATTCTGAGCATAATAAAATGCTAACGCTAACGCTAGGCTTTTTAAAATGCTAGTAGGCTTCACAAGATGACCATTCCTTTTGTGCTGTTCAAGACTCATTAGTGACCGGAAGCAGCCTTAACATTTTATTGGTGGGGGACGGGGCTTGGGGGCTGAGGCAGCCAGCAGGGGGTGATGTGGAGCCAGGGGCAGCTAGCGTCTTAATTACAGGATGTATGTGTATCTGAAGATTGCCACATTGTAAATCTTTTAAATGACTCCCTGTGGCTTCTCTCAAACACGTCAGTAATGGAAGCTGCGCAGAGTTGGGCTTCCACTTCCTTTACCTCCTAACAACCCCCCCCCCCCCCGATCTTACCGTCATTGGCTTCCTTTTCCCCACCCATCCCCCAGCTTGCTGTCCCCACCCCCCAGTGTGAAATGTGCCCCACAACAGCGGCTAACTTTCTGGCAAAAACATGAAAACAGCCAACATGCAATTAAGCAACCTTTAAACTTCACTGAATGTCAATCCCGTAATGTACGATGAGTTATTCCATGCATAACTATTTGTAAAGGATTACCGGCAAATGACACCTCAATCAATTTACACCCCCCACACACACACATACACGCAAAAAATAATCCTTTAAGCTGCTAGCGACCTTGACATGCAAGGTCCAAGAAAGTCTCCAGTGGGTCTTCCTGAAGTGGCCCCTGCACTTTTACAACTGCATCTCCTTCTCAGGAACCTCTCTGAGCTCCCACCCCCACCCCCACCGTATTCTGAGTGGAACTGCAAAACACATCTGCTTATCTGCTTAAGTCGGGTGGGGTTTCCCACATCTCAGAAAATCAACAGAACACTGAGATAGGGTGTTGCTCTGCATTCATGGAACAACAAATAAGGGATGTCATTACACTGTCATCCTCGCTGTTTACACTTAAATGGTGTGACAGAAAATAAATTCCACACAGACACAAAACACACACCTATATACATACACACACACCTATATCTGACACACACACCCCTACCTGTATATGTGGCTGGCATTTCATGTCTGACACATCGCTAGATGTGCACATAAAGACCTGCATGACTTCGTAACACAGTTGTATACTGTCCATTCTCTACCTCAAAGCATTGTGATCATTTTAACTTTTTAAAAATCACATTGTCTTTTGTTCAGTCCCTTTAATGAATGAATATGTTAATACTTTCCTCTTAATTCAATGTTGAGCAATTAAACTTGCAGCTGGTTTTAGAGAAGTTAAAAAAGTTCTAGGAACACTTTAAATAAAAGTCTCATGTGGCAAATAATTAGCTTCGATCACTGAACCTGGTCAACTAGGTCAACAGTGGTGATGGGGGTGAGAGATTGTGTGCAACAGGAGTTCCCCTTTCACTGGGAGTGAGCATGGACCTACCATTTAACACTGGTCGATCTCCCCCAAGGCAGAAAGACAGGCAGACGGAGAAGCAAAAAGACAGACAAGCAGGCAGACAGACACTGCTAAGAGAGACAGACAGACAGACAGATAGCCCTCAGACAGACAGTCACACAGGCAAACAACCATACAGGCAGAGAGACAGATATCCAGCCTTAAGACAGACAGTCATACAAGCAAACAGCCATACAGACAGACAGAGAGAGAACCAGCCCTAAGACAGACCCCCACGGTCTGCTTGAGGGTCAACATATGTGTTAAGATTAACAGCTAAGCTCGAGGTACACAGAAATTAAAATTAACTCATAGGGATTTTCCACTTCATATCACTGGTTATACAGAACGAACATATTTACTAGAAAAATGATTATTTGTCAGACTTAATTGCAATCAGGCCATCTTTGAAAAGAAAAAAAAAATCAGTTCTGTGCACAGTGGGTTAATTCTGTTAGCGACTCCCTTCTCCATCTGAAAACATCCACTTCCTTTGTGGTAGTAAAAGAAATCAAAATAATTTGTTTGCCATGCTAATTATGAAGTCACACCTGTACTAAAGACTGAAAATAAATAAAAGATCAGGTGCCGTCTGAGTAAAATCTGAAACTTCATATCAGTAACGATGCTCTAAACGGTTAAACATAACGGTTAGAATTTCTCGGTTTCATAAATCATAATTTCAGACAGACACATCACTACAGAATAATTGAAGTGTTTGCTGCTAAATAAATCACTCCTGTTAACATATATTTCTGTTCATGGTTTATATGGAGTGCTTCACATTTTCACCTTTAAACTGGAGCTTCCTGCTGCCCCCCCCAACCCCCCACCATCCCGTGGCTAAGCAAGCAGATGTAATCTAAGTCCCATTTTAATTCCAGACAGGAGTTGAAATATTAAAATGCTTTCAGTCATGTGCAGAGGAGAGATCTCCACCTGATGACATGTGGGGTGATTTTACTCCAACTGACCTTTACATGGGGGGGGGGGGGGCATACCTGGCACTGGTGAAATAGCTGAGCTTATATATGGCAAGATGATCTACGTTGTCATGCTGGTGAATGCTGCGTCAATTATTCATTGAAAATAGTGCAGAATTCATCAGTATAACTACTATTCCGCTCAATTTTGAAAAACGAGCCATTTCACTCAAATATAGATGCTTTGTCTCTACCACTGATAAACAGATTAAATAACTACGGAGACGAGAATTCTGAAGAACATGGAAATACTTTTGTGTTACCAATGCAAATTCAAAACTTGCTTTTTGTTGCATTTTTTCATAAGTGGGCCCACACAAGCACACTATATTCAAAGCAGTGGTCTGCTGTGTGTGAGACTGCACGGATGGAGAGAGGTACATTTGCCTGCATCTAGCAGCTGCAAGGGAGCGAGACGCTTATCATATGGGGTGTAATGTGTCTGCCACAGGATCTATGGGACACCGAAGCTCCAAGAAACCTCCGGAGTAGGTCAGGAGCATTTTTACGTGGAATTTAGCCTCATCTAATAGAAACTACAAACAAACTAGGACCTTTTTAATTTAGTATTTTATACATAATGTATATATAGAATTTTTCATTGTTAGACTATCCTTTAGAACACATTGCACCTTGTGCTAATTACAAATGTTCGCTCAGTTTACAAAGTCAGCCTACTGCACAGCCCATGGACTGTCCCATAAACAAAACAGCACAATTTACCAATAACAGAACAGAATAACTAATGACAGGAACATGAATATTATGGGTGTATTTAATACCCCTACTATGTTCTGAATGGATTTTGTAAGACCTGCTACTGGCCAGACCATGTGACATGGGGTGGGGGAAATACACTAAGACACATGGTGGGAGGCAGCAGACAGACAGCAATGCAAAGAAAAGGCAGCCATTTTGGTTCACAGCCAGAAATAATAATAGGGAAAAAAAGCTCGGTTTCATACAGTAAATCAGCAATGAAGAAAATGTGGACTGAGCGATTATGTTCATCACCATACTTATATGTGGAAGCACATACCCACCCCTGTGATCCCCCCCCCCCCACACACACACCATAAAGCATTTTTTTAATATAAATACAGGCCTTTTTGACTACTGAGATGACAATACAAAATGTTCCCAGAGCATGTTCCTGTTTTATACAGAAAACAGCAAATCAAGAACCGCAGCTTCCTCAAAACGTTTTATTCGCCAGTTTGCCATAAGAATGTAGTGACCTGCTGTCAAGGGAACTTGGCACGGCTGTGAGCCGAGTGCCATATCACGCAGCTGGAAGGCGGCCACAAGCTGGGAATGGTCGCGGTTAATTTGTATTATAAATGTAACGTGAGAAGAATTGAAGAAGTTAAATGAAAATGTTTGGATTAAAAAACAGTTTAAGAGAAAATGATATGTTATGGGGGGGTGGGGGGAGCCAAACTACCCTTCAGAGACACAGACCCAGCAGCGGCCCCCCTCCAAACCGAGTAGAAAAGTACAAAATCAATATAATTTGAAACAAATTACATGATTAGGCGCCAAATTTGCCTGAAGGTTTTTGATGAGAGTCTGTGAGACTGGAAGTCACCTCCAGTTCATCACCCCGGAGACACAGTGACACAGGACAGCTGACGCACTTAATGAGATGCATCTGACGCACTTAATGAGATGCATCTGACGCACTTAATGAGATGCATCTCACGTTTCAGCAACAAGCCAGCAGCGAGTGAGTCGGACACCAAAGACTCACAGAAACTGATTAAACGCATACAAAAGACACATAAATTAGTAAATACCTCAGCAAATATGATATATTAAAAATGTCCATCATCACTTTCATGTGAATAAATGTCCATGCAAAATTATCTGTTGACTAAATGTCACCTGGTAAATTTTAAGCAACTTAAGTGCCGCTCAGACAGTTCATTTAACATCAGTGTGACTGTAGAAGCAGGAAATGAGAACAAACATCCTCACGCTACAGCTGAAGAGGAATTCCTGATATATTTTCACACAACTAAATCAGATCTAAATAAAATGATCAGACTCATCCAGAAAAACTGGATCTGCAAGCCAGAACATGCATTTCTGCAAATGACAGACAGCAAACAGTCAGTTGAAGTAAGCTGATTCATGTTCCTCCTTTGTGTTACCCCTCTACATGTCTGAGAGCAAAAAACTGATATTAAAAGAAGGCCATTTTCCACGTAATGCACCATAACCAAGGTTAGTGACTCAAGCAGGCAAGAGAACAGTGCCGACTGAGACATTATGAAATGTCTGTTTACATTCCTGCATAACCCCCCCCCCCCGAGTATCGGCCGATTTCCAGAGTGCCCCTGGCTGCATCAGTCTGACATGAGCCCAGAACACCAAGCCTCCGCTGGACACCTTCCAAGCTCTCGCTCTGGCTCACACGGTCACATGATCACACAGTCACATGACCACACAGTCACATGGCCTTTCAGACAGCAGCCTCCTCACCTTGCTCTGCTGACCTGTGAGAATTGCTCTGCGGCAGATGGTTCATTTGATAATGACAAATCCATTTGGACCAGGTTCTAACTAATTACCAGCACTGCAATGAAGAGGAGCAAAGAATATGACTTCATAATTAGCGCCTGTTACATCTACCAAGCCACAACCCACATTATATCTATGACCATGATTTAATTAAAACCTAATAGGACATAATAATAATTAAAACCTAAAAGGGACCTAATAGGTATTTGGGATTCCCGACAAATTTATCTGCAACCAGCAATGGAGCCTGGGTATGTGAAATGCAACACGATTTGCCTAAATCTAACCTCAAGACTGTGTGTGCAATAGACTGAAAAAATAAAATGCTAGAAATGTTGAAAAATATTTGAAGTAATCAATGAAAAAATATTTGAAATTGCCTCAATGTAAAGAATTTATTCAGTTTAACCTGTTACAAAAGGTTCAGGTATGAACATAAACAGGAAAACTAGGTTTAAGTGAACAAAGAAATCATTATCAAATCTTTATAATAAGGCACAATGTCTCCTATATTCCTGAGAATATTCTTCTATATCCAACAGGCAACCACACAAAGTTTCTTGGTGGAATTTAAGGGTTAAGCTGAGGAATCACCTCTCGCCCACAGCTGTTAATGTGCTCAGAAGTAGCTTATTTACAGTGATGATTCTGAAACAGGAATCTGACTATAATGAGAACCTCATTTTAACTCCTCATTATTCAGAAATATGCATCTCGTAATAAATATCAATAATAATATCAATAATAATAATAATATGTATCTCGTAATTGTCTATAATAACACAATACATATCTAGTTATATATCTAGTATATGGTGGCAGCAACATGTTTCAGCAAAATTCACAATAATCGATTAACTGAAAAAAAGGTTTTCATACATTCTTTTATTCTAATGGCCGTTAACTAACACAGGTCTTCTGCATAAATCACTCACATGGTATTTTTTCCCAGAGAACTGATTTTGTTGAGGGGGAAAGTATCTGTAAGTAGCTTAGCTGCTATAAGTTTACTGCAGTATCACACAAGCTGCCCCCAGCTGCCCAAAATCAGCTACGGGCTGCAACTGTCAGGCAGACAGTGACAGGTGAAGCAGGCTGAGCTGCCCCCACCCCCAAGCTCCCCTGAGCCGCCCAGTGCCCCCCCACGCTCTCCCGAGCCACCCTGTGCCCCCCCAAGCTCCCCCGAGCCGC
>JAODLC010000036.1:774589-795985 GCA_026781145.1 Hippopotamyrus pictus | reverse complement strand
ATGGCCGCTAGCGCCACCGTCTCGGCCAGCTCCGGCTCGGGGGCGGGGCTCCCTGCGCCGACCCCGTCCGGCGAGGGGGCCTGGGGGGGGCGTCGCGCTTGGCCAGCCTGCTGCTGCTGCTGCTGTTCCAGGAGCAGCTTGGCCCTCTGCTGCCTGTGCAGGTTCTCCATCACAGCCTGCAGCTTCATCTCTGGAGAAAGCCGCCCGGCACGGCCCTGGCCGCCTGCGTCAGAGCTGGGGGGCAGCGGTGCACAGAGGAGGAGGGCTCCCACCGGCGAGCTACAGCGGGGAGACAGGCTGAAATTCTCCAGGGGGAGAAAAATTAGATCCTCACAGTATTTTTTCCACCTGAGAAAAAAAAAGTCTCAACCCGGAATGTGAAGAGCTGGACACTGTAATTCCTTGGGAGGGAAAAGTGGCTAAAAAAACGTGGAATCTATCCTAGTGCTGAGCAGCTGCAGTCAAAGCACCCAGAGTGACGAAGAAAGATGGAGTTTTCAGGAAAGTTTCAGGTTGTCAGGCGCTCAACTCGGTCAGAAAGCAAAGCCCGGTGAGATGCGGTCTACAGCGATGAGGTCACCATGCAGCCGGTGAGCTTTGGACCCCTCAGGGCCTGCTGGAGACAAAGGCGGGGGGGGGAGGTCAGGAAATGAATCGGGCAAATGGGGTTTTAAAGAAGTTATTTTTAAAAAGACCAGCATGTTGATATTTAAACGGAAAATTCATTTGCCACAGCAAGCCGGTCACCGTGAGCTCGCCGTCGTCGTGACATTAGTGCACACGGCATTTTCTCTGGTCTGATGCGGCACAGCCGTCTCGCGGCGTAACAGAAGACTATGGAACAGCGAGGACTGGGAGGACTGGGAGGACTGGGACCTCCTGCGCAGATAATGCTTTGCTCACTTTGCTCACTGCAGAGTGCGGCGAGCAAATCGTTTGGTCTTGCATTTTTGTGTAACTCATAAGACGTGTCGGGCTACGCTGATACCGCTGAACAAGCCCGTGTCCTCGGTGTGTTTAAAGGCAGGGGGGGGTTTTGAAGGAAGTATGGCATCGGGGCAAAAATACTCAGAGCCAGGGTTAAAATACCCAAGTGATCGGACCTAAGGACGTCAGTGTTTAAAGGTATGATAAATTGTTAGTATCTAAAATACAAATAAATGACTCTTGTTTTAGTAACACAGTAGTAGGATGAGATGATCTGGACTTCACTAAATATTGAGCAGATAATATAAAAAGCACTGAGTTGGCTTCATGGAGTGTGACTTTAAATAACACTGGATGGTGAAAGATTTAGATGACATAAGAAAATGTGGAAAACTGCAGTGTAAAGCTCACTCTGCATGTAAACAGCTGGGTCCTCTTCCTTGGCAGAATAGTAAAGTGGCAAATATCAATGCTGAGGTTTTTCAAGGTTCAAGCAATCAAGACTTTGGCAGTTAAAACTAAAGATCCACGGCCAATTACAAGAACATGCATACAAAAAAAAATTACACTGATCATGGAATTAGAAAACAGCCATATAGAAGAAAAATGCATGAAAGGTGGCTCTTCATTCAACAGATTAACTGAGTTTGGAACTGAAATTGCTAGTTTTCCTTTCAAAGTTCCCAAGGTAGAAAGGATGGATGAAGGGAAGAACGAACAATGAGGAAACAAGCGAGAGCAGCAAACGAGAAGTATAATGGGAGATGAGAGCTAATGGTTAATGCTCCATTGCCATCGGGGGGGTGGGGGGGGCAGAACAGCACACATTTCAAGGTCTTAACAAACAGGTCATGGTGATAAGGGAAACATGGAGGGTCTAATTCCACAGAGATAAGCGGAGACACGCGGCTCCCTGCAGACTCAGAGTGGCCCCTGCAGACTCAGAGTGGCCCCTGCTTTCTTGTCCCGTCTTGCATAGTCTCTGGCCCCACAAGCCAAGTCAACCATTTTGGAAAATAACACACATCTTGTTGTGCGTTAAGATCCCTGATGTTCAAAGTAGATGCAGCTACTGTGAACTAAAGTGAAGAACAACATAAAATAAATTAAAAAAACAAACGTCTCAGAAGTTAATCTGGGTAACAATATAACATTGAATTTTTACATCTTTTTGGAGACGGGAACTTAAATGGCATCATATATAAACTTCTCATTGCACTATGGGGGATTGTAAATCACTTCCTTGTTATCGAATTATAATTCCCTTCTCTTTGGTGCCGCTGCTGGCTCTGTAAATTCGGATCAGTGTTTTTCAGCCTGGTTGCAGGTTCTTCTGTTTAATCAAGTAACAGTTCTGAATTTCCATATGACACATGTTATTTTTATAAGCTACTCATTTAGCTTTTGGTGGTTTCTGTTGGCTGTTCTGCAATCGCTATCACAAAGCCAAGATAACAGGCTACCAAGGGAGATCCTTAATCAGTAAGGAATGCATCACCCCGGTACGCAGGAACCTTGCAGAGACCTCGCAGGAACCTCGCAGGAACCTCGCAGCAGCACTGCTAGTCACTCATTGTTCTGCATCATAACACTAGCTGTATGCAAACAGCAGTGGAGATCTGTAAATTTAGAAGCTGTGTTTTCATGTGCAGAAACAAACACTGCGGAGTTTACTCAAGTTCCTCAAAATATCACTAGAAAAGACAGCTTACCAATGCATAAGACCTACCAAGGACTAATGAGCCTCGCAAATGCCTTGTATAAATATTTTACCAACCCCTTAATACTGAGCACAAATCAGTGTTTGACTACAACAACTCTAAGAAGGTAGAAGTAGTGGTACAGGTGGGGTGGTGAGCATTTCCCTTTAGGGTCCCCTACGGATCTCTCAGAACAATTCTGGGTTCTGAAGGAAATGCTACCATGCGAAGAGACTGGTACACCATAATCCAAATCCACTCATGTCTGAACTTGATCGAAATCCCCAAATCTCCAGAACCACTCACCTCTTCACAGCCACCAATCAAATTCTCCAAACTGCTTGAAGATTGTTCTGCAAACCCCTTACACAGAACACTGATCTAGGTCATGACTCAGAAGAGCTCCTAGTCATCGTCTATGTTTTAAAATCGAGTTCTGACCATGTTGTTCTATTGATTTGTCAACACTTACTACCATCTCCAGACTCTTGCCGTCATCCTTTTTCTCAGATCGTCCCGCTCATGTAGGACTTCAACCCTCTGAGACCCAGAATCTACTCTGGTTTGTATAAGTCAATTAAAGACGGCATGTGTAGACAATGTGCTTTTAGAAAAAAATCCCCCTTTTTCTGGCTGCAAGCTTTGAAAATGGAGTGGAAAATAAAAAGAGCCCAGAGAGACAGCAAGATCTGACTTGGTGATGGAATCTTTTTACAACCACAGCTAAAAATGAGGGATAACCATATGCCATTATATGCAGACACATATTACACATGTAGGAACACTAATATGTTTTACAGAACAGCATAAAATGGAGTCCTCACAGGCAGGATTAACGGACACATCAGGGTGACCCTGCAAGTTTATCATGGAATGTAGCTGGGTCTCTCAGTCAGGCCATGTCTAGCCAAAGGCGATAAAGAAAGACATACAAACAGAACAGGTCTCAAACGACACATGCACACACACATGCACACACACACACACACACACACACACACACACACACACAGTGGAGCCTTTAAACTTGCGGCAGCCTGGTATGTTTGGCACGAGTATGATGTAACACCAGAAGCTGGCCAGGATTTCACCATGGCCAGGTCCCAAAAAGTGAAATCACCTCCTTTTCCTTCCTTTTTTTTTTTCTTGGCAGAGTCACTGCAGAGTCTGCATGCCAGAGGCTCACTTTGGCGTGCAGGGTTTGGCAGACACACAGCTGAAAGTCTGCCAAACCACTCGACTTTCCCCTAACCTCAGGAAACACCAGACATCAAAAAGAGTCTTACTCATACACCATATTCTTTTTTCCTTTCTAAGATGACAATAGTGCAAACACACTCTCTTAGTACATGTACAACTGCATATACAAGTGTTTTTGTGCTTGACGGCTAGGTCTAAACTGCTAAAATCTAACCACTAAATGCTGCACACTACGTGCGACATTTGAAGCAATATCATTTGGGAAAAAGATTATAAAACTCGTACAAAAAAGACAAATATTATTGTTACACATAAAGGAAACAAATTTGCAAAACCACTGTTCACCTAAGGAACAATATGAAATACATGGTCTGTTTTATTTGCCAAAAATCACATTGGGTAAAAATATTTTCATATCCATATGTACAAATATACCCCGTGTCTCCTGCACATATACTAAAATATTTTAGAGTGGAAAAACCAACCTGATCCAACATAAAACTCATAATATCATTTTTAAAGTAAAGTAAACGCAGCCGGAGTCGTTTGACAGCGAATGTGCCTCCATGACAACAAATGCAATGATCTGAATACCTCAAAGATCATTCCCGAGGGATTTCATATGAACAAAAGCGTCATTTTGAAATATAAAAAACTGAATTTTGTTTACATAACTACTTAAGCAAAACAGTTCATTGTTACAGACAAAAAAAACTGATATTGGGTTGACGGAGTACAGAGGGTCCTTGTGAAATGGCACTGAATAGACGCGTTCTTCCCTCCTCCTTCGGGCCGTTTAAAAACAAAATTGCAACACTTTTCATGTAAGGCAATGCAAAAAAGAGGAACAGTCACATTAAGAAACTTTTCTTGTTAATAATAAAAAAATACGCATCAAGACGCAAACTCTACTATAATCGTGAATGCCGCCATTCAGATAACATTAGACAGATTGACGCATTTCAGTGGAATGCCTTCGGTTTTTGAAACAGACGTTACCTTTAATTTCAACTTGTCTGTTGAAACATTCTGGAAGTTCAGACTAGTTTTCACTGTCTTTGGGTGTGTTCGCCGGCCCCCACCCCCACCCCCACCCCCAGAGAGGGCTATCGAAACACTAAATGTCGATCATCAGAATACATTCCTCAGCAGTGCGCTGCTGGTCACTTTCTGAAAACGGCGCGGTCTGAGTCGTCTGACACCCTCCTTTAACAAGACACGTTACTCATTACACAAGCTTCATTATGCAAAGACACTGGGTCTTTAAGAGGGGGAACCTCACCACATACCCACGTTTCCACTCCACAAAAGTCCGACATAGAGAAAAACTAATTTTCCTCAAAATATACATATAATGAATGCCAATATAGCACATTATATGGTAATGCAATATACATTTCGGCCATATACAAAATATAGACAGCAGATGCACCATAACTACGGATGTGTTGTTTTCTGAATCGCCACCCCTGTCAATCAACTAAAAATATTTCATAATTGACGTAACTTACAAAACGCAAACAATTGTTGACTGTAATAATACAGCATCTATTCGAGAAGTTGCTGCAGTTGAGCTGCACGTTTTCTTGTCATCGCTCCTTCGCTGGCTGCGTGTTCAAGATGTTGGATAAAAGACTTTAGGGCCTCAGATTAAATATGCAAAATTTAAGGTTGTAGTCTCTGTACTTCATAGGACTTGCATGTGGATATTTTCTTTTATGAACAACAAAATGAAGAAATAAACATAGTATATATCTTATAAAGTTTAAAGTTTTTCAAAGTTTTTTTTTCTTCAATAATTCCATGCATTCCATCTTTAATAATAGGTCTGAACGCTTGAATTACCGTTTTGAAAACCTGGGAACACCACGTTTTCAGTGACCTGTGTATTAAGAGATTCCTACAATGCTCTTCTTACGAAGGCAGACTCTCCAAGCCCTTAGGTAAATGCTAATACAAGATATTTCATGAACTTGATAAACAAGTTTGACTGGACTTGCTGTAATCTTTTGTGTTGGCCAACTGAAATTTGTAAAGGTGGTTGTGGGTTACATTAATATTAAACGGACACAATACTAAAGTGAATGCACATTTAGAAATCATTGTAAAAGTAATACTAATAATCATCCTTTTTTTCCTTGAATAACATTTTTGTATAAAGACGATAAGACTTAGTCTTAAGTAAATCCTTATAATTTAGTGTTATGTTAAAAACAGGCAAGTGGATTTTAGAATCTATTTTAATCTAGCCTGTTATATACCCACACTGAATATAAAAATACATCTAATTGAGTATTTTTAGACCCAAAATACACCTAGGCACCCACACAGAAAATTTAAAACTGAAAAAGGTTTTGAAGACTAAAATAAATATTATAAGACCATTCTTACGATTACAACAGGAAACACAAATAAAAACATTGCATATATGAATAACGTCTCTTGTATTATCGTTGAATTTGTATTTTGTGCAATATACACCGACAAATTTTATTTTCCCCAATTGTGTGAGGTTGGGGGTTCAAATCCCACCTCTGCCATGGGAGAAGACCACATGTCCTCCACATGCTAGACACCGCAGCTTCCAGCAGCCCAAAGACACGCAGTCGGACTAACCAAACCTCGAAACTGCCTGTGGCATGTGCATCTATCTGTACTTTTTTTTTTGGGGGGGGGCATCCCATGCAGGCTGCCCCAAGCTTCTGCCATATGTTGCCTTAGATAAGGTCCTGGTGATCCTGGTGAGATTTCTCCTACATTTTTCTCACTTTTTAATTTTTCACTCCCACACTGAACATAACAAATAAAGGCAAAGACAGTGCCAGTGGTATAAGTGACGCATTCCTTTCATTTATTAAACAGCCATTTAAAGCTAAAAAGACCTCCTTCTTTGCCTGAGAGAGCCACTACTCAAATGACTACACCTGCAACAGTCCAGCCCTTTCGCTATTATGTATGACATTACGCCGAGTGACTGACACCGACCAGCACTGACATCCTGTACCATCCTCAGAATGACCAACTTCAGCCAAGTATGCGTGTTTCTCATGTGTAGTATCCGAGTTGAATTTTTAAATCATTTGCTCAAGAGATCCTAACATTTTCTGACGGTGCACTATCATTGCCACTGGGTAAAAATGGCTTGACTGTTATAACGTCACATTTGATGATCGAACGTGATCTTACATATATTTTCCCTTCGGAATGTCCGTGGAGGTGTCAGTGCTTATATGCTGGGCCTCCACACACTTGTCGCAGATGGAAAAATCAATAGGAGCAAAGACGGTGCTCATTGACAGGTGATGTCTCCTACTGAACATGTGCAGACCGCCATGTCAGAGCGCTACACTGTTTTCTGAAGGCTCCCCTCCCCCCACCCCATTGAAAGGTTTCCTGGTCGCTCAGAACATCTCATAAAAGGCACGTTTCCCCTAAATAAATATGAATTGTAAATTCATTAAATTACTTAGAAATATGACTATTCGTTTCCTTTGGTTCTTAAATACTAATATCAAATATTGACTCAAGCAAAGATTATATGGCTGGCGAAGACCCATCTTGCCTTTGATGAGCTGGATTGTAAATTGGTGAACTCCGTATTTGTAATATTAAAAACCTCATGCGCATTTGTGTAGTTTTTTTTCTACTATTGAATCATATCAACTAAGTACATTTTAGTTTATTGGAGTGCAAAGGTGTCGCACGTAAGCTAAAACTTGCTTTTAAGATATTATTAAACTAAATCACCGTGTAATTTTATCCATTCTACAATGGTAGTTCATTAACAAAGTGAAAAAAGTCTCATAATGAACAAGACAATGAAATATTTGGTTTTCTTGAGTAAAAATGGGAAAACCCAACTAAAGAACAAGAAGCAGCAGCATGAAGTAACCGTCGATGCTTCGTGTCACCGGATGTAATGGAAAAGCTAAATGTAGGTTACGTGGTTGACTTTCTAATAAGCTTAATATGCTTTTTTAAATATAACGAATATTTCCCATAACACTGTGTCATATAAGCATTCACCCCGTTAAAATTAGGCGGGATGCATTTTTGGCAAGTTATATTTTGATGACATTTATCCATCCTATTCGTAGTACAGTCAGTCGGACACATTTTCTATACCGTTTAAAATGTCTAAATCTTGTTTCATACTTTACGATTAACAGTGAATGATGCATAAATGTGAAATTGGAGCAAAATTTCTGAGCAATCTGCGCCCTGTAACGTGTGTACCTTAAGTATATATCAGACCTAGCAATTTATTTAAATTGCAAAACGAAAACAAAACGAAATCTTACAAAACCTGCAGAAGTTCACAATATGAAACCAGACGAAATCCATTCGTGAATGATTTTGGTGCTTATTTTAAGTTATAACAAAACAGACGGGAGAAAATAACAGATCAATTTTAAAGTGAAACGCAATAATAAACATCTAAAGACAAACATCCAAACAATGTGTATTAAAAGAAATGAACTTAGAAAACACTTGTACAGAATGAAGCGCTAGTGGAAGCTAAACGTGAATCAGTGCTACAAAATTCCATTTCGGCCGCTTTCAACTTGTACGTTTACGAATTGTAACTGGAATGTGTCAATATTTTGAACATTTAAAAAAAGAAGGACAAAACAAGCACGGAAAGGCAAGGATCGAAAAGAGCATTAACCGTGTCTCGTTTTTTAAACATGCCGAACGTAAGAGGCAAGAGAGAGAGAGGGGAAAAAACTCACCACATCAGCTTCCGTTTTGTTTTTGTACTCTTGGGAACCGGAAGAAACATTCCTGATTTGTGCGTCAATGTAATATGATTATTAAATGAATATTTAACGTGAGTTAACGAAGTATAATTCTGTCCCGTTCGTATTATTTATATTCGATTGCAATCATCTAATTCGATTTCAAAGTATGGCTCTATTTAGACGTAACATTGTATCCTTGCCTAATCTAAGGCGTGCTCACGATCCTCGAGTCAAATCATTGGTTGACAAACAGCGATCAGATGCAAATTCCTAACCTCTGAATCAGAGGGGCCAGCCTACCCCAATAAAAGGGATTATCAGCAAACAACGCAGTTTTTCAGTACAGGCACACGGTCAAAATGTTATTTACAGATGTCGGCGGCTTTCATTAAACGATGTTTTGTTAAAAAAGATTTTCTTAAACTCTACTCTGATAATATAAACATAATAGTTGCTGTAGCTGCGTCGGAGTCGACCCTAGCCATAGTTCACAATTTTACATGCACGTTACTTGACAGATTCTCCCTTGTTTGTAAGGCGTACGTATCCGGTACGTACCCCATGTTGAGCATTTGGCGACGTTCCCTGAGATATGAGCCCTTTTAACCTGACAGTGGGTGAGTGTCGCCAGCGTTATGTGCAGTAGTGTAAAGTACACAGAGTAACTGATGAATGAATGATTGAAGAGCTTACGTGCGCACGCGGTTGCATTTTGCCTATCAAATTTCTCTGGTTATTTTGAGAGAGTGTCTAATTTACAAAGTTGTCGAAATGAATAGTCAGTGTGTAAATTTTAAATTTAAAAACTGCTAAATCAGTTATTTCTGTCTACACGCATTACCATATAATGTGCTATATTGGCATTCATTATTTAGGCATGCTAGTCTTTCATGCTTATTCTTTACATCCAAGATCTACATTTATTTTTACGTACAATTTGATTAATGTGGAATATACGGATCACGCCGTATAAACCTATTTTCAACAAATCTATCACGGGAACATGGAAATGCTTATGAAAAACCGAACTAGGCTTATATCCATAACCTGGCAATGGTAAATTAACGAACGCTGTAGTAGAAAAATGAAGTAGAATGTTTTGAAAGAAACTTGATCATTCATGAAGTGGCTAGAAATATAACTACTAAATATAAAATATATCACATAAGAGTTCTGTTAAATGTAAAAATATATTTAGAACAATTAATAATTTAACTACTCAACGGCTTAAAGAATCTGCCCTATACACACCTATACTGTAGTAAACACCTAAAGCGAAGCCTACTACTGCCATAATCTGCCTTTTATAGGCTACCGTTATTCCTAAATAATATATTGATCATTGCCGTTAATTCACACGATAATTTGGTAAAATTATTTAACTTGTCTATAGATATAAACCTGATCAAAGACAGAGTGCAGTCGCTTGAGTGTATTTTTTTTGCCACGTCAGTTATTTACTATAGCAACTAGGCCACCTATAGCTCATGTGTATTACGCAATACGTCAGTGACGAAGACGTTTTATATACAATAAACTGTCGATGACCAATAGTATTTTAAAACATTTTAAGTATTTGAGAAATAATTACAGGTTAAAGAAGAAATATCATTTCAGTACATCATATAGAACCACCTGGGCTGAAAAATATATTTTGATATTCTAAGTAAAACAGAAATGAAATACAATAAATGTTCCCATTGAAACTTTGACGATTGCTTCAAAGTAAAACAAACGCTTCTTTATAGTACAGCGCCATCTAGCTTGAACATCGGGTATTAGGACCCGGATTCCGCATTACCCGTGGTTATCGTATTAGCCGCTTATGCATCAGGTATTGCGCTTTCAAATTGTTCAGCAGATGTCCACATTAATCTGGACTGATATTTATATACATTCTTCTTTATATTGTGCGTTTGTTTAGTTAGTGGGATCTGTGTGCTAAATGTTTTGGTTGACTTCCACAGACAAAAGTTCCAGAGAAAATTAACTTAAATGAAAAGAATGACACAGGGACTCCACCGTGGATGTACATGTGTAGAAAGGTTCTGGTTATTTTGGTCTGAAATTTCTACATGTGCGATATTGCTGTACCTGAGTGGGCATACTTAGAGGACATCACTAATATTGTCAGGTGGGAAATGTGATTATTGAAACTGACCTGAGCCTTAACTGGGGGGAAGGAGTCATATTAGTATTCAGGTTAATTTATATTGCACAACCCATATTACAAAGGTAATTGCCATGGCAACAGTGCAGTGAGCACAGGAACTATGCAGTGCTGAGGAACCTGACAGTACAGTGAGCACAGGGGCTATGCGGTGATGAGGGTTCTGACAGTGCAGTGAGCACAGGGGCTATGCGGTGAGTCAGCATTCATTATGGTCAACTATGCACAGGTTACCATGGAATGCTGATGTAACAGTTTGTGGTCAGTGATCACCAGCCAGCCATCTCATCCATCCATCCTCTAACCGCTTATTCTGGGGTGCTTATCTCAAAAGTATAGTTGGAATTTTGTGACTGAATGGGTCCAACTATGCAAGTTGCTAATGGGCCCTTTGGGGAGAGCTTATCCGATATTGTCAGGTTCTGTTCTACTTTTCATTTTCTTTAATTTTAAAGGCCAATTTGGAAAATAATTAATATAACATGAAGTGTTCAAATATATTCTGAATATGTATTTTTTTGTGACAAGTGGGGTGGTTCAGTGATAGCGTGTTGCGTGATAGATGCATACATCTACTTGGCTACCCTCATTTCAGGAAACCGTGTTACTGCTGAAATAAGTCATTTTTAAAACAGAAGTCACTCATAGGTCATTTCAGGCTTCATATCAGCTTGTGGTGATATTCTGACAGTGTTTCTCATATTTAATGTCTTTTTCAAATATGACTCTCTCAGTGAGTTCTCTGGTGAGAGAGAGGAGTCAAGTTAAGAAATGGTTTGAATGAATGAATCACTTCTTGAGTGTGCTGTTACACATCTGCTCTCCGATTTCTCCTAATACTCCAACCGTCCCCCTCAGGTACCTTGAATACTTACAGTAGCAGCAGAATGTTTTTAACCCTAAAGAAACATTGAAATGTTGACAAAAGCCAATCACGATGAAATGAACCTTTTTAATCCAGGGAATATCACTGCACGTTGTATCCTTTCTAGCCTAACCATCAATAAATCCTGATTGCGTCACTTCGACAGAAATCCTTTGTAATCTTGGCTGAATTTACACACACGAACCATGATGAGAGGTTAGTGGGGGCCGCTGGTGTTACTTGAATTTGTCAATAGCTTCTTTAGCATTGTAACCAGACACATTTTCTGAAATATTTTATTTAATGATAAATTACCTAGGACAGATAAACATTGGTCTAGAAAAGGAAAAAAAAAAAAACCACCAAACATCTGACAAAATATTAACTACAATGTTCTCATTTATCGCTGACGTGAAATCATTTTAAGATCACTTCAGTTACGTACATGAACACCCCACAATAAATTAAAATCCAAAGCTTATTTCATACACAAAAGAGATTCTTTGTATGATGTTACCAATGGTGCTGATACTATGTGGATTGATGATGCAACAATGTTTGGCAAAAAAGTGCAAATTAGAATATAGTTACATGCTTAAAGCTCATTACTGGCTGAAACAATTACCTGCCAGTACCACTATTAAAAGACACAAGAATGGCTGAAAAAGGGAACTAAAAACTAAAACCTCAGGAAACCATGATGTACATTTTGTATTTTTAAACCCAACAGCATGAAGGTAAAGTTGACATACCTTTAACTTTGGTTTAGACCACAGGGCACCGACAGGTCACAAATCTTTCTGAAACAATCAATACTTTCAAAATCAGCTCCATTAAACACATCCACATTTAATAACATCCAATTGAAAGCCATGGGACATGCCTCAGAAGGAAGACCAATGGGGCAACTGTCAACTATTTTTGTTTGTAGCGAATAAGTGCAGTAGAATGAGGCAGCTGCAGAGCCTTGGCCTGACAGCCACACGGCATCGCTGGGACTTAAAGGAGCACAAGCAGGAGGGCGATCTTACCAAAGATCTCAAGGTGTTGGACACCACAATGATTCAAGGTTTATAACCAGCTCATACCACACGCCTCTGAACTACAGTGAAGCAGTCGTTAAGGCCACAAGGTGATCTAAACATTTTATGTACGATAATTGCGTGTCCAACTGCTTCCGGAAGGACAGTGTGTGTGTATGTGCGATATCTATAAACCATACACATGTGCAGCCATCTTTTTACAGGTAGAATGTAAACAATACATTCACACGTGTGCGCATGTATGTAAAACTGCCAGTGCAGTACCTGGATCCCAATTTCATTATTAACTCTCTGGGACAAGTGCTTATGTCCTGTATTGGATACCAAAGACTGCATTAGTAACCCAATGATGTAACACACTGAGCTGTCAGTCACCTGTGATTTTAAAAAAAAAAAAAAAAAGCTGATCACACAGAAATAACAAAGCACCACATGGGACATCCGGGTAAACAGCTGTACAAGTTACATTCACTTCTATTAAACCTATAACTGGCAGATAGATGCAAAGTCTGTTCACGGCTGCTTTCACTGCAACACAAATTATTTTCCAAACATCTGAGTAAGATGCGAGTGTAAAAACAGCACCATATGTTGTCACAAGATTTTTAGAATTTCTGCCTGAGAAGATATAGCTGTTTGTCAATTTCACCACCATTCCAGTCAAAAAGGCAAACCAGGTTAACCCTACAAAGGTATTCATGTTTTAGGTTATGTGACACTAACTTCAAAATTACCATTATGCAGCATAAAATCAATTACAATTCAAGATTGAACTGCTTTACAAATCACAATCATACTTGGTATTACCATCTACAGTTACATTTAACCTTATTAAAAGAAGCACTTTAAATCAGATTTTGGAAATCACTGCCATTATGTTTTCCAAACTTATCTGCATATTCCTTGCAGACAGGAACAGTAATTGTGTAAAGATATACTGACCAGATGACAAGGGAAAACTCAAACAAAATACCTCCCACCCACTGAAAAACAAGACCCAAGAACCTGGAGGTTTTCTATGACTTGTAATAATGTAAATTACCTTTCACAAAAAAACATACATTAAGATGCTTTGGACAATCACATTTGTGCAACTTATGTATGACTCTGACCTGGTGGCAAATTCAATTAAAACATGTTAATGTCCCACAGGATGAATAATTGAATGGATTGTGTAAAAGGTGACCAGCCTCGTTTCCCCCATCTATGGCTAAAAGCTCTTCCTGGTCAAACCAAGAAGCAAAGATTGCAGGGAACAAGTACCATCTCTTTGCTCCAAAGATAAGTGACAAGCGATTATTGGCTTAATCTGTGAAGTTGGGGGTCACTGTCAGGCCACACTCCGCTCTCAGCTCATCTGCTCCAGGTAGGCGGACAGCAAAGGTTTCGGGGGTGAAAATGCCTCCTGTTTGTTCACAACCTTGGTTTGACGATCACCGTTGTGGTTGATACCTAAATTATACAAGAAATATATGGTGGAAACAGGGTATTTTACATAAAAGTACAGACTGTTAGAGAGCTTTTCCAGCTCACAAAATCAGGCATTAGAGCACTACAAACGTCTGATGGTGTGACCACTGGTAGCTATGACACGTTAGCAAGATCAAGGCTTTCTGCAATCGGGTCGGCGTCAATTCGATACACACGTCAGTGTGTGCGTGCATGTGTGTCTGCGCTCTTCTCCTGGTCCTGCTGCATCAGAAAGATCTAGCCTGATCTAAAGGTCACCTGATACTTAACTGGTCCCAGTTTGGGTGAAATGGGAGGAAAATTCCTTACTCCCTAGAAAACCTATGGTTGATCCATTACTTAAAACAATGAAGTGATACCAAATTAAGCCACGTGTCTTTGCCTGAAAACCAGTCAATTCTTTCAGCGGGAAAATTCTGAAACGCCAGACGGCACACAGTCAGGTTACAGAACTTACTTGCGGACACAAGGTCCATGTACTGGCAGACAGCGTGAAGCAGCAGTCTCTCATAACTAGTCAAAAAAAAAAAAAAAGCAAAATAGTACTGTTATAAACAAAAGGAAATTATTTCCATTTACAGGCTATCGCTGACTCACGACTTAGGTTACATTCTGACAGACAGGCTGTATGTCGGAATAGGATAATCGCACCGACGTTTCGGTGTGAAAATGAGGGAGGACTCAACGTCTGAGACTGAGATGGTCACACTGCCATTCGGGACAGTATTCTCCCACAGCAACCTGGCACTGAGCGCGCACTAGGTAGTGTAGCGCTGCCGGGCGACAGCCACCCAAAATTAATCTGTACGATACATTTACTTACGTTTCAGTTGTCGTAAGTCACATGGTTGTAAGTCGGGGACAGTCTGTATCTCTGTGATCCAACATTACAGCACTTATCTTTACGTACAAAACCGAGTACTGACACATTGACAGCGGCATTGAAACACACCTGCTGGCCAGTTTTGTGGTGTAAACAGAGCGAGGATGAGCCACAAAAAAACGCAGCAGATCTTCTTCCAGCGCCTCCAGCATCCCCTTTGCAGACCGAGGAAATGTTATCATTTAGACTGAAGCATCATTTCTGCAGAGCGAGCGCAGTGGGCGGAAACACGGCGCCAGCTCGGCGCGGAGCAGCACTAACCACGGGGACGTGTCGCCTCCGGAGTGCAGTGCGAAGCCGCCGGTCGATCCGCTGGAAGCAGTCCTGAGCAGAGTGGGCTGGATCCACTAAGATTTAGCCAATAACCCGGGATTACTTCATGGAAGACATGGTCACTCGTGCTCTGTGATGCATGCCTGCCGGCCGACTCACAGCAGACCATCAGAAACTGGCTTCATGTACCTGACAAGTCCGCTAATGAGGACAGCAGGTCCCACTTATGCAAACCATCTGAAAGTGAGTGAGAGCAGGACTTACATTCTCTCTGATCCTTAGGCAGCCTGTCGGAGCAGCTCTTTCCTGCCTTCTCCTCCAGCAGAGCCAGCAGCTTGTCCTGTTCATCTCCGGAACGATTCATAAAATCATTCCATGACTGAGATGAGGGGGAAATAACATCAGGTTAGGGCTGGGCGATATAAACAATATATCGAATTATCATGATACAAAAACAGTAAGAAAATGAGCAACTTCAATAAACTGTCAACAAGGATACTGCTTGATAGTTCAGCCTATCGCATCACAGAAAGAAACAATTTCAACCAATCATATGGTAGTCTTAAGGACGGACGACCAACGCCCCAAAAACTGCACAGTGAAGTTGACCGAGCATGACATATGCTACTGTTTTGGTAATGGCATGAAAGAGATAAGGCTCCTCGGAGGAAGCTTCAAGTGTCAGTGAAGCAGGCGACAGCTCAGGAGCCACGCTAATAAGATAAAGTGACAAGACGCTGAAGTGTTGGTGCTGCAGTCCATTCTGCAGTGTAAAGTCTGACACACAGCAGACTTATGGTGCACGGCAAAAAGAGAAAGAAAAATATTCAGTGTCCACACAGGGGACAGAGGTGCCTACCTGGATGTAATTGCTATTGGTACAGGCCTCTGTGAATATGGAGGGGGTTGCAGGCTCTCTACTCGTGTCTGCTTCATCTTTGGAGCACTCATCCCTCTCTAGCAAATTAGCCAGATATCGAGCTGTTTTTGTTGCAGAAAAGACAAAAAACACAGCCACCTTAATTATGCACAAGACCCAGGTCACTGATGTGGACACCTACATAAAGCCATTAAAAAATCCATCCATCCATTACAGGGTTGCAGGGATCTGGAACTCCCCCCAGACAACACAGGGCACAAGGCAGAGGTACACCCTAAACGCAAGAGCATGCACACTCACACACTTACTGACCATTCAGAGATGCCAATTAACCTAACTGCATGTTTTTGGACTGCAGGAGGAAACCAGGGTAGCCAGAGAAAATCCACAGAACACAGGAAACAGAGTCAGGGTACAGTAGAGCAGTGTTTCCCAACACAGTCCAGGTTTTCGCTTCCCCTCAGCTCCCAGCAGCTGTGCCAGGTATTTGGTGTTCCTGATTGGCTGGGAGGGAGCAAAAACGTGGACTGTCCGGGATTCCCTGAGGATGGTTGGGAAACACTGCAGTAGAGGACAGAAAAAAAGGTGGAGGCCAGCGCCATGCCACAAGGTAACCATGACAGCCATTTCCAAAGGTGCTCAACTTTAACACGTAAAACAGCACCGTAAGACAGCATTTACAGCAAGACAGGCAGGCGCAGCTTACAGTTCTCCTGGCGCTGCAAGCTCTTCCTGCCTTTGGCCCGTGGGATGAGGTCCGAGTTGCGGATGGCCTGATTGATGAAGAACTGCTTCTTCTTGGCCGGCGACACTCGCTTGGACGGGGAGCTCGGCGCGGAGGCGCTGCGCTCGGCTACCAGGCTGGAGGACATTAAAAACACACCGGGGCGTCACACTGCATCCGAAAGCGCCTGTGCTCCACACTCCAGCCCACTTTGGTTTCATAAATAAACTGATTTGGTTTACATTTAAACAGTTATTAGACAACTGAAAGCTTTCCCTTAAAAACGTGTTCGATAGAGTGTTTAAAGTGTCAAAGCGACGGCAGCTCGGGGTCTGTGTTACACCGCATCGAGCGCCGCTTTATAACGTAACAGGAGATGCATCCTGACCCTCAGCGACAAGCAGACAGCTTACAGGATCGTACCGACTCCTGGCTCCCCCCTGAACACCGTCCCTCCATCACCCTTATTTTATCGGACCTTTGTGCTTTAAGCTAAAGCCGCAAAGCTCGCAGCCTCAGCCCGCTGTTGCGGCCGCGTCTGACGGACTGGGGACAAAATGTCGGACATGCGATGCGGGCGGCGTTACCGTCTCCAGAGCAAACGGCACGGTGTCCCCGGAGAGCCTCAGCAAACACCGCAAAAACAAAATAAGAGGCCGAACGCCGAGATAGCTGGCTAATGTCAGCCAAGTAAAAGGTCTACGGGGGTGTAAATCTGCAGCTAATTAGCCAGCGGTACAAAACCGCCACATTAATAAACATACCAACACGGACCTGCGAGCTGAAACAGCGACAGGACTAACTACCCAATTTCTCTCTATTTTCGGCGAGTTACTTTTATTACTCGAACCGCACACATTCATCTGTCTATATAGAACAGCGAGCGGCTAATGCCTGCACTGGCTAGTCGGCCAGCGAACTCGCCTAAAATGGCGCCCGGGAGACCGTTTTACATCCATCTCTAGCTGTAACCATGTAACCTTCAAGCGTCAAAGGACAGCTGGATAAGTCGGTCACCGAGAACTAAGCGGTTTAGGCGGCAGTGAGCAGAGACTCCGAAAGGCATTTAGCCGGAGCGCTTCGTTAGGGTCGTGATGTTGACAACTATCTGGTTCACAGGTTTCGCTTCTTTAGACTAGCAGGCTAATAGAGTTGACAGCCTAGTTACGTTAACTTAAACTGCTTGGAAGATACGTCCCATTAATTTAGGATATTAATTCGCATTCATATAACTTACATGTAATCCAGCGCTTCATTGCTGTTACTGGTGGTAGTAGCGTTGGTCAACACAACCATATTATTACAGCTAGCTTGATAACAGCCTGCAAAAAAAAAGCACGCCTAAAATAATAATAATGCTGATAAAATATATGTCAAGACAGAAAGCAAGCAAGCGATCCTACAGTCTTCACTGCAATCCCAAGCCCACCGACGGAGCTCGCCCGTAGGCAGAAGGTTAAATGCGGAAGTCGGCAGGGAGACCACGCCTGCCCACCGGCTCAAAAGGCAGGCAGCCGGGCGACGAGGCGGGATGCTGCCGCTTTCTTATTGTTGTGATTGCTTTCGTCGGCCATCCCTAAACCACGTAATGCGTTCATCACTTTCACTGTAACAATGTTATATATATATATATGTGTGTGTGTGTGTGTGTGTGTTATTGCTTAGGAACTGACATGCTACTTTTCAAGGTTTATTGAGTATATTGTTCATCTGAATTTAGACAAAACAAAGTAGCAGTAATGAAAATACTACTTATAGCAATACAATACTAAGTCTAACAAAAGCACTATGATATCCAAAGTATGACCGCTTCAGGCTGGGCATGCAGACAGTTTAAATCTAAAACAAACATACATGTAGATTGGTACATTAGAAGCTGCAGTAAGTGAATGCACATAAAAAAATCACCTCTTCCCACTGACCAGCCTACCTAAAAGGTATGACCCACGCGCTCCTCACGCTATTTTGCTGCGTTACTTAAATTACGATATTATATCCATTTCATTAATATTGAACAAGTTATCAGAGCCACAGTTTTGTATCTTCACATGCGTAGCAACCAGTAGTATAATACCTGCCAATAACGTAACAATTTGCAATCCGTTAATGGTATCTGTCGTTACTGGCTGCGACACCAGCCAATAATACAACTTATTACACTGTGCTGAAAACATTATTACGTTTTTGATTCATTAATTTGATTACATTATCAACTTGCATTTCATTGAGAATGGAAAATGAGTATGTTACTGACTATTATTGACTGCTATATGTCAAGAAAATTTTACTATATTGTAAGTGTACAAAGCAGCATTGTCTTGGTAACAAACAATCTCTTTCACAATCAGAAGTGGGTTGAAATGTACTTCGATCTGGGAAGATAGTGATGTATTTTTTGGGGGTTAGGTGATATGCAAATCACAGTTCAGTAAGGCTAGTGACTTCAGCCAAAGTATGTCTTTGAGCACAGACAGATGTTGTAATATAATCTAAAAATGTTTAATTAGATATCACATAGTCTGGATTGCGTAAATGTATTGTACAATATTTTAGGTTGTGTGTCTATAAGTTATAAAGAAAAAAATGGATAAAACTAGCACCTGAAATGCTACAAACACATTTCCCAAAGAGTAGCCTGATCATCAGCAGAATCACTGCTTTACAAGCACTCGTTCAGTAGCACAGGGCAGCTGTTCATGATTCAAACCTTAAGGCTGCCCCTTCATGCCCGGTACAGGCTGACATGCAGCACTGCTGAGAACAAGCCGCTTTCAAATGTCTTTAAAATGGGTAACAGTTCAGAAGGAACTCAGCTAAGTTAGTTGGTACATTAAAAAAACAAGGTTCCTGTGTTGTTGCTGTGAAATGTCAGATAGGTGGGGCGGACAGCTGGAGTCGAAAGCAGAGTCTGCCTCTGGTCAGGCCCTCGTAGCTGGGGGATGATGCGATGGGGTGGTACCTGCCGTTTACAGACAACCACCCAAAATGAGCACAGGCTCACAGTTACACCTGGAAGGGAGAACACCTACAAGTACATCTGGAGGAACACACCCAAGCAAATTCAGCAACAGCTTACAATGTCTGTTAACCTATTATGGCAACTGTCAAAACAATGGAGGCAGAAGAGAGAGACTGCATTCACCTAGAGTCACGTTGGCAGGGCAACATCTAACGTCTGACTCAAGAGCACATTCCTAAGGAACCAGCAGTTACCCAACTGGTTATTCGTGTATTCTTACCTACCTTTAATACTTTTCAAAATATCTGTACTGTTGTGTAGACTAAGAGTAATAGACATTTTAAATAACTCCTGAAACCATAGCAACAATCAATACTACCAAGACCATTAATATTTGGTTTTTACTTCTTTTCATCTGCTTTAATTACAGCCTTTTTGGAGCATAAGGTATAAAAGTATTTAGAAGTATTTACAGAATAAGCCGGTTTTGCCTTATTAATTTGTATGTATGCAGATACTTAGGTCTCTGTTAGTGAATGACAGTTTTCAGACTTGGGGCGTTAGCACACATTTAAAGCTGAAAGTATGCAGTTAACACCTGTCTGCTGGGATAATGCTGAATGAGTCAGAGCATACAGGGCACAAAGGGCACGTCACACCTAAACGAAACTGAACAAAAACCACAATGTGCTGTGCCATTGTGGTCAAACTCACCTCCTGCAGCCACTGTCATCGTCCTTAAGAGGATAACAGTGTTAAGTTTAACGTGAAAGCTCCTATGTAGCATTTTGAAATCCTACTAAAGTATCTGTACTTACTGATTAACCAGAGAGAAGTCTCCTTGCCAAGATAATGGTTATCTGCTTTGGTCTTCCAGCATTTGTCCTATTTGTTTGAGACAAAACTTAGCCAGAGTGATTTCATGCTTCTGTTTCATCTGCGTCATGTTTGTCCAGGGAACAGCTCGGCTGTTTGGGACTCATCCTGATAGCAGAGAGTTGGGCTGAGCAGCCATCATACGCAGCCTGGATCCCTGAGCATCTACAGGAGGCGGAAAACTCCTTCCTCCTCAATACACTGTAAGAATAGTGCCCGGACTATCAATCCGACTTACTGCTTGAGCTGAGACACAAAGATACGTCTTCAATGTTCCGTCCTGTTTTACCTACGCCACAAGTCGTCTGGGATAAATCCATCAAGGTAATGAAGAAATAACATATCCATATACCTGTATTCGTGCTAACAACACAAATACATTCAACTTATATACAGACCATTAAGGTCAGTATTACACCCCACAAAACATTTATTGATTCGTTAAACATTTGCATAACATTCGAATCATTAAGACAATTTCTGCATGTTTACTTCTTTGTGTTACCTTGAGCCTGCAGGTATGAGATCATGGGAAGGGGCAGCGTGGTGCTGCAGTGCTGCACTGTCATAGATCATGGGAAGGGGCAGCGTGGTGCTGCAGTGCTGCACTGTCATAGATCATGGGAAGGGGCAGCGTGGTGCTGCAGTGCTGCACTGTCATAGATCATGGGAAGGGGCAGCGTG
>JAODLC010000036.1:742321-760773 GCA_026781145.1 Hippopotamyrus pictus | reverse complement strand
ACAGCTGATCACATGGGGATCCCACACGAGGTTAACGAGGGGGCGTGGCACACGGAAGGAGCAGATGATCGGGGCAGATGGGGTAATGTTGGGATATAAAGATAAGATCTTTATCGTTTTGGAAGCCATTAAGAGAAAAATGCTCTTCTTGTTTTATCCTGTTCATTTTGTTTTTAAATGCTTTAAAAAAAAAAAAAAAAAAACACAGATTTAGGTGTAATTAATTAATTGGTTTTCCATTATTTCTGATGGGAAAAATTCAATCAGAACTCAAACTTTTTAAGATTTTTTAAGTTCGAGAACCAAGGTACCATTTTTTTTTATTGTTTTTTGTGATTTTCTTAGGGGGTGGCCGGATGGCCAGATAGCACAGTGGTTAGCACTGCTGTCTCACAGCCCAAAGACCAGTGTTCAAGTCCCCCTCCACCCCCATAGCTCCCTATGCATGGAACCTGCACAGTCAGGCTATGGGCAAGGGTGTCTGGGACTACCTAAGAAAACAGATGGCCAAATTTTAGTCAGGACATCACCCCTACTTTTTCCAAAAGATACTAAACAACCCTTAATGAGGCCTTACAGTAAAGAAACAGGACCTTTCCAGACCAACTAGGCTCCCATCCAAACACTGGCCAGACCAAATCCTACTTAGCTTCACACAAACTACCCATTCCAAACTGCAGGTACCATGGTTGTTGACAGCTTGAAACACTGATCACTGAGAATGTGAGCTGGAGCCTGAAGAAAGCAACTACATCATTTACCTACAGGGGACAGCAGGAGAGGGGTGGCCAGATAGCACAGTGGTTAGCACTGCTACCTCACAGCCCAAGGACCAGGGTTCAAGTCCCACACACAATAAGCACACCCAACTTCCAATACACATGTACTGTATAGTTGCATCATTACAAGCAATGACATCAGTAGATGCATAAGTCAGTATATCTACTGTTCTTTTACAAAATGGCACACCCCAGACATTGAGACAAACCATTGTGAGTACTTTTACTTAAAAAATACTTTAAATTTAAAAGTAAGTACTTAGTACTTTCACTTAAGTAAGATTGTTGATGTAGCACTTCTACTTTTACTTGAGTACATATTCTGCAGGATATTTGTACTTTTACTTAAGTAATAAGCTTCAGTACTTCCTCCACCACTGGTCTGTGGGCGATCTGCCACCCATGTCTGCTCTGCTAAGCACCACCCAGAATGTTCGGCAGCACTAAGAAAACCACGGTTTTTGGATGGACGAGTCAAAAGCAGAACTTTCTAGTCAATGTGTACAGTGTTAAAACTGGGGAAAACAAATATTGCAGTCGATCTTGTGGACATGTGGTTCCCTGACCTTTTCGGTACTTGAGTAGGAGGTCCCAGATGCCCCGTCGCGAGTAGGGGTCCACGCCGGCCGTAGGCTCGTCCAGGATCACCACCTTGGAGCCCCCCACGAAAGCGATGGCCACAGACAGCTTCCTCTGCATCCCACCTACATGGTCCGTCATAAAAGATGCGAATAATTAGAAAAAATGACAATAAATATAAACAATTTATCCATCTGTTGTCTAAGAAAACAATTATGAAGGGACCAAAATCTATCACCAGAACCACAGGAGAGCTTTGAGTTATTTACCTAGACTGCAGGTCCCACAGCAATTAAAAATCACACCTGAACCCACAAGCTACTGTACCCAGGGTGTATTGTGAATGTCAGAAGTACCAGAGAGGTTCTTGGCCGGCTCGTGCCGCTTGTGCTCCAGACCCACGTCCTGCAGGAGCTTGTCCATCTCATTCGCCACTTCTGCTCCTGTCCGGCCTTTAAGACGCCCGTAGAACCACACGTGTTCCTCCACAGTCAGGCTGGCGTCAGGGCAGTCACATGATCATAAGGTAAAACCATCCATTCGCCAGGGCAGTCATACAATCATAAGGTAGAACTATCCATTCGCCAGGGCAGTCACACGACCATAAGGTAGAACCATCCATTCGCCAGGGCAGTCACACGACCATAAGGTAGAACCATCCATTCGCCAGGGCAGTCACACGATCATAAGGTAGAACCATCCATTCACCAGGGCAGTCACAAGATCATAAGGTAGAACCATCCATTCGCCAGGGCAGTCACACGACCATAAGGTAGAACCATCCATTTGCCAGGGCAGTCACACGATCATAAGGTAGAACCATCCATTCGCCAGGGCAGTCACGCGATCATAAGGTAGAACCATCCATTCGCCAACCAGCTTAGATCACAGAACATCAGTAGCAAAGGCTTCCCAAGTCAGGGAGGCAGGGTGCTGACTTAATGTCATAGAAGCAATAGTTATAGGGTTGAGGGTTCGAATCCTACCAATAGCGCAAGGGTTGCGGGTTTGAATCCCACCAGTGGGGGCGTGTGTGTTTGTATTAGTTCCCTGCTACTGTCCAGAAAGATACAGTGATAACACTTCCTATGACTGCCATGTCTAACAATATATGAATGCATTATGATATTTATAAAAGGCGTAACACATTACAGTCATGTTTATCATGCATTATGCTATATGAAGCTTTCATCTATAATGCACTATAGATGCCTTCATAATGAAGTACAAAGCAACCTTAATGCTTATGCCAACCATTACAATGCATTAATGAAGGCACTAAATGAAGGCACATTAATGAAGTGCACTATAGATGAGAGCTTCATTGGAGTTTATGAAGTATCATAACCAACATTATCATGCCTAATGGCTGTCAATAGAAGATGCTTCATTTATTCTTTTAATGCATTTCGAAGATATCGATACTGCATTATGGATGAGCGGTTTAACTTAAGTGTTACCCATGCACTTAGACAAATACTGCACATACTGCATGTGAGTGAGTGTGTGACCAAAAAAAGGACTGAAATTCCTGGGTGTGTCCCTGCGCCGCGGTTACTTCTTTCGGGCTCCAGACTCACGCAGCTCACAGGAGACGCAGCGCTTACAGGGTTAAACGTGATCTGAGAGTGTTGGAGATACCAGACCTGCTGATGCTGCTCATGGTAAGTCATTGAAAAATGGAGGGATATTTAAGATTAAGGGGGCACTTAATTCCTATGTGAAATATGGCCGTTAAGCATATATGGTGAGGCTCGCCGGGCACGTTTATTGCTTACATGTCAAAAAGGACGTTATGCTGCGGACAGACGCCGAGGGTCTTGCGGATAGTATCCATGTCCGTGCGAATGTCCATTCCCTGGATGTAGACAGTACCGGCTGTGGGGGGGAACAGGCCAGTAAGGATGGACCTGGACGTGACGAGGAAAAGAATTTCATTAGGTAGAGGTCTATAAGCTGAGGCTGCGCATGAGGACGTGCGACGCCGTTACCGCTCAGACCCTCACATGGTGGTGGTCTTGCCCGCGCCATTGTGACCCAGGAAGGAGGTAATCTGTCCTTCATAGAAGTTGAGGTTGAGGTTGTTGACGGCCAGCTTGGCACCTTGCTTGTAAATTTTGACCAGGTTGTGCACAGCCACCCCCAAGGGGAGGTTGGGGGGGTCGTCCTCCAGACAAACTGCAACGGCATGAAAAGATCAGGGGGCACTGATAGCGGCGGGCAAAGCACCCTGACAGATAGAGAATGAAGAACGAGAGGTCACACGGCAGGGCGCTGAGTCAAGGCCAAAATCGTCCAGACAGCATGTGTCCTGACATTACCTACAAGCCCAAACGCCGAACTTCGCCAAACCGACCACTCATCACGTTGTTTTTTATAACCCACTAGTGGAAATTACCCAGCAGAAACGCTTAGTCACCCGAGCTCTTTCACAAACTCTGACAAACACTCACTATTCCACCCAGTGCCAACACTTGCTACTCATATGCGTCTGAGGTGAACACATATGAGCCGTGGCAGTAAATATATCAACGTAGAACAGATGATTAACCACAATTCACACTCAGTCAATAATCTTCAAATTAGTTCCCAGCAATTGAACAATTCTGGCACATAATGCCACAAAAAATGTCAAGGAGAGTCATACATGTTGGGCAGCAAGCATACATGTTTAACTGGCACATATTTTTGCTGCATATGACTGGTGCCAATACGGCTCGCTCACTCTGGGACTCGTCTCTGGGAGCAGCGGGGAAGGACATCCTCGTTTCTAGGGGTCTTCCAGCCCAGTAATTTAGCTGAAACATGAAGTTCCAAGGCCTAGGGATCCCAAAGTCCCCTGTGGAGATGAACGCTTTGGTGTAAAGCTGCATTTTTCTCTGGTACTTCGGTTTTGACACCATACATGAGACTCGCTCTGCTTACCTGGAAAAACCGCATCAATGTACCATGCAGCAATCCCATATATCAGCGCGTCGATAAACAGGAGCGCGATGGCCGAGCCGAAGCTGTAGGAATCTCCCTCCATCGGGCTGGAGGGCCAGTTGTACCACTGGATGCCCACGCCTTGTTCCTCATACAGGGAAAAATACTCGCAACCAAAACCAAACGCTACTGGAGAAAGCAGGCTCTGCAGCGGAGGAGAGAAGTGAGCGAAAACAAGGAAATATCAAACATCCTCTGGAGATCCAGTAGCTGCTCTCACAGTCACTACATGCAGAAAAGCAGAAGTTTTATTTCGGCTATCTTCTGCATGTCTCTCCTACAGAGCTGTCAGATGTGTGCTGGTAATGCGCGGTGCTCCACAAGGGTAACCTGGGAACTCTGGTGTGTAGAAAAGCAATTTGCTTGGCATGGTTCACACTGCAGAAGCACAAACCTGCAGCAGTTGGGGCACCTAAGCCTTGACCAAGGGCAGAAGGACAGACAGAACCCCCCCCCCCCCCATAACTACTAAAGGAGCTTGATTCTTCTACTCTCAAATCTCAGCAATTTGCTGCCTGTCAATCTATGATGCAGGTGCTAAAATCTGATGTGTAACCACATTTGGGGAGGAAACTATCAAAATGAACCAACTAAAGTGAATAAAACTCTAGGTGAATTCACATGAAAAAGCCCAACTTACAGCCAAGATCTTCAGCTCAATGGTGAGGAGATCCCTCCAGGCCACGCAAAGTACATAAGGCAGGTAGAGGGAGAAGTAGATGAGGCCTCCACAGGCAGCCGCCAGGTTGGCGCGGGAGAAGAAGGTGCTGATCAGGAAGCAGAGCATGATGGTGGCCGTGGCGAAGGCGGTGAGGAAGAAGAGTACCACTGCAGGGTCACTGTAGGGCAGGATGTCCCCCCACTGAGGGTTTGATACAAGATTATTATTCTGTCTATTCACATAAATATTTAAAACCACAAGGTAACACAACACTGGAATCATGGTGCAGTAGCCTAGCAACCAAAATAAACGGCAAATGGCAGTTAGTCTAAGGTGTTTCCACTTTGCTCCTTATCCTTTCTCTGATAGGCTCAGGCCAGGCTCTACAGTTCAAGTGGGGGCCAAGGGAGACTAGCTCATCCAATCATGAGTACAGGGGGGACTAGCTCATCCAATCTTGAGTATGGCCCACCCCAATGCTAAGCATTAAGCAGGACATAAAGCAGGACTTAAAATTTTACACCCACACACCCCCTGACCCCATGAGAGAGTCCCCACATCGTCGAGGCTTAGCCAGGCTGCTTCCGTAAAGCAGTTATGGAAGATGGACGATGACTCGCCTTCAGTAGAGAAACGAGGAGGGCAGCGCTGATGGCGAAAGGGACAAAGCTACTGATGAACCAGCTGGCCCAGAGAGTGCCGGTGCCCAGACCCATGATTCGCATGGTCTCCTTCAGGCGCGCCTCCTTCTCGTACACCACGCCCTTGATGATCATGGCCACGGAGTAGATCCACGCCAGTGTCATGAAGAGAGGCAGGGAGCGGTTCAGCACCCGGAGGAAGCTGTAGGCCAAAGCATAGTCAGTCCATGTTATAGCGGCACATTGTTTAGGGTCTGGATTGTAATGAGGGCCAACGAGCTGGGGTCAGTGAGGCACTGTGGAATTATGGACGTACACGTCGTCCACGTAGCAGGGGTAGGGCATCTGTTGCACGTAGATGCCAAAGTCCTGCTTTGTGCCACTGAGCATGCGAGAGAGGCTCCGTTCCACCAGATCCTGCACATACACGAAGCCCCCCCAGACGTAGCGCATGTCATCCAGGGGGTCTGCTGCTGGTCCAGGGTCCCAGAATCTAAGGGGACAAATGACAATGTCAAATACCCAAGAATTCTTATCTGAAACTATAGCAGTGCACCAGATGTATTCTGGGATAGGCTGCACGCTGCCTGCCACCCTGATAAGGATAAATGTGAGAAAACCAGTTACTGTAAGCCCACATGTTGCTGGTGGCCCCCTGCAGATGCTTGGGGATCATCTGCTGGAGTTGGGGGGGGGCAGAGGGACACCCCCCTGGGGTGGCGTACAGGCGGCACATGTAGAAGGGACCATCCACATTGAGACCATCCCATGGTGCTGCTCTGTAGAGCCAAAGCCTCGCAGAAATAGGAAGCAGCAGGGTACTCTGGGGTTAGCGCCTCTGGGCGCAGTCAGCCACAAGGAAGCTGCGATGAGATCACCACCAAGGTTACGGACAGTCCATTTAGGGCATGAGGTCCTCACTTACGTAGACAGCCTCCAGGCCTTCATGCTTACAGGACGTGCCACGGTCGTAACAGACCAGCTTGCCAGAATGGTGGCCAGGCTGCCAAACCTACTCCATGACAGTGACGGGCCCCTGCCATGTGGTCAGGAATTTGCACGAGGTGTAAGGGATGTGGACCTGTTTACAAAACGGTGCATCTCAGAGGGTTGAGAAGACCGGCTGTGGGCCTGCTGTTGCACTTGTTGGGCTTCTTGTATGGGCTCTCCGATTTGAGTGACCTACTTGATCCTCTCCTGCACATCCCAGATCAGCTCTACTACAGTGCAGTATGGCGATGGCTGTCGCTCTCAAGCTTCCTTTGTGATGTTAAACGGCCCCAGAGGGGTATGAAGGGTATGAATCTGGTGGAGGCTCATTAGACAGGTGCCCAGGTCATCAGCCAAGAGATGAAGACCATTCCCTAGACAGTGAAGATGGCCTATGGGAGGCCCCTACTGTTTGTTTTTCGAAGTGACCCTCTGGAGCAGTGTTTCTTAACCCAGTCCTCGGGGAACCCCAGACAGTGTATCTTTTTGCTCCCTCCCAGCTCCCAGCCAATCAGGAACACCGAATACTTGGTACAGGTGTGCTGGGAGCTGAGAGGAAGCTAAAACATGGACTGTCTGGGGTTCCCTGAGGACTGGGTTAAGAAACACTGCTCTGGAGGAACATCACCTTTGGCTACCTAGTGGCACAGTCCACAAGAATTAGGATATATTCACGTCCCCGCAAACCGCGTGGAAGGGAGCCTTTGAAGTCAATCCTGACCAACTGAAAGGGCACCTCGAGGATGGGCAGAGGGCTCCCAGGGAGCTATTTGTTAGCACATTGGGCACCTTTGGAAGAAGATCGATAGCAGCACTCCTGCCCAGCCAATGGAAGTGGTCACAGATTCCCTCTTCGAGATTCTGTGCTCCTGAATTTCCAGCCAGGTCATGCATGTGCCTCAGCCCCATGACCGCATGGACTCTGTTTCCGTTGCCTGAAGACCTGAGTAGTAGAGCAGCCCTCCGTGGATTTGGAAGCCCGTATTGAGGGGCCAGATCCCTCTTCGGGGGGCAGTAGTCACAGCGGTACAACAACCACATCTCCCTCAGCAGCCTGGTCAAGGCAGAGGTCCCACATATCAGCCTCCACATCTACTGCTGTTACATCCTCCACAAGTGGAGGCACAAGGCAGCAGCCGTCCTCCGGTATTCACAAGGGCAAACAGAGCATGTACTGCCGCCCTACCCTTTTCCTAGCGCAGACTTTAACCACTGGACTGTAGCATCACAATGCGTGTTATTCATATAGCTCACCTGTCCTTGATCTTATTGGTGCGGGTAACATCATCTATGTCCATTCGGATTTTGTAGGAGATGTGTGAAGGCAGGGTGGAGGGATCGGGCAACAGGAACACTATACCAGCCCAAAACTGTCGGCTCTCCAGAAGCTCCAGGGCCTTTTCCACCAGGTCACCCTCAGAGGACAGGCCCTCCAGCTTGTTCATGGAGAAGCACTGAGGAGAAAGCAGAAGGTACATGCCTCAAAAAGAAAACTAAGCCTCAAGTTGACATAAATACAAACACCACAGAATAAGATAAAGGGCAGCAGAGTGACTCAGGTCTCTGAATCCTGATCTGACTTCTGATCTGTGTGAGTGGAGTACGCATGGGCTTCCTATGCTGCACTGAATCCTGATCTGACCTCTGATCAGTGTGTGTGGAGTTTGCATGGGCCTCCTATGCTGCACATTTCCTCTGTACGGCGTGTGTGTGTGCACGCCCTACAATGGCTTGGCATTCCCCCAACTTTGTGCGCTTTCCAAAACAGGTCCCAAGCTCCAGGCTCGCCGCAAATTGGTACAGGACAAGTCGCTAGAAAACGGGTATACGTACAACAAACAAATATAAAAAGAAATGCCTACTGCCTAAGCAAATGTCTCCAGTGTCTTGAGTAGCCCATCACATATCAGGCACCAGAGAACGGGTACCTTGGTGATCTGTGAGATGATGCCAATGGTGTTGTTTATGTCGTGGTACACGTCTCGCCATGTGGGCGTCGCCCCAGAACTCATAGAAGTGTTCAAAGGCCGTGTGGACAAGAACTCGGCAATCCGTGCAGCTGTCCAGGAGCTGTCCTCCAAGCGAAGGTCTACAAGTGTTGCCAAGTCGGGGCGTCCCAAAAGATCCTGCAACCCAGAGGACGGATGGTGGAAAGCACTTGTAAGAGGATTACGGCATCTTATTTAACCGGCCATTTTTAACTTGAATGCAGATCAGAAAATGCATGGTATAATGTAAACTGATCACTACTGAAAATGATGGGAAGTGATCATCCTCCAGTCCTACCTGTAGGAGCTGAACCTCGGGGCTACTTTCCATAAAAGTCCTGATTTGCGGTCCGAGCTCCTCCCAAGCACCTGCAACATCCTCCAGAATCGTCAGGTCCTGGAAGGTTTTATTCACCTACAAGCCATCATAAGCACGAATGCTCATGCGCATTAATTCACTCAGGTAGACGGGCCAGTGGAAGCCTTTTACAGCAATCAGAAAAATACAAGAGACTCATAGACCTATTTAAGAAAAAAAATCTAAATGAAGTATCATAACATGAAATATCAACAGCAAAATGAAGGAAAGCAGAAAATGAAGTGAGAGAGAAATGTACCTCTGCCATGATGCGGCGAGTGATGGGCGTATCCGGGGCAAAGAGCAGCTTGCCAGTGAGCAGTGGTTTGACTCCTCGCCACACAATACGTGACAGCATATTGGACTCCAGGTTCCCAATCAGACTCTCGCAGTACGGAGCTGTAGCACAGGGACAGTAGACACGTTCACTGAGCAATTCCGCCATTATGTATGTGACATTCAGACTCATGTTGGCAAACAAAATGCCTCAGCGCACAGACAAGCTTGGTGTCAATGATTCAACTGGCATATCTGTTCACGTCACCTCTGGGCTTGAATGTAGACAAATTCTCAAAATGTATATATTAATTAATATGTTAGTAATACACAGCATTTTTTTTTGTGTTATCGATGTGTCATCAAAGTACCCTGGTCTCAATTCACATTAAACTTTACAGTTTGTCTAAATAAATTTTTCTCTAAAATATCATTAAAGTCCTGGACTAGGGATGTCATGAGAACTGATACTTTTAATTTGCCAGAATTTTGTATACCGTCGTTTTTCGTTTTTCTACAGTACTGTAGGTACCGTGGATGCGATTCTTCCAGACTTGATGAGAGCACCACATACATCTACAAGTGCTCTAGTCCACCTCTAACCTGCCTCTCTCCCCATTTAAAAATATTTTTGGAAATAGGACATACCCAAAATAAAATGCTTGCTATTCTTAAATCACTTATGATACATTCACAAACATGGTCTGGTTCAAATCCTGGCAGTCAAGAAATGTCACAAAACAATTTCTAAAAGTGTTACTTACAGTATACAGATAAAAAATATTTTTATTTTATTAAAGTTCTTGCACTACCACACATAATATTGTGGTTTTTGTTATTAAACAGATTTTAATAGTTGTCTCTGATTTATTACTTGACGGCTACATACCACTGTTGTTTTTTGTAATGTCCAAATATTTTTGATAATAGAGGCAATGTTGAAATAAATAGAATTAATTGTTTTGTTTTTGTGTTTTACCTAGTATCAAACTGGGTATTGAGAATTGCGAAATTTCATCACTATTTGGGATATCAAAATGTTTGGATTAATAATAGTCTTTCTATAAAGTTATTAAAAATCCTGTAAAATACACCATTATTTTATATTTAATATTATATTGTAAAAAGGCTTGAAGGACCTTTTTCGCTATGAAAATTCCACTCCTGCTTACTGGTGTGCTTTTGTGTGGCTGCTTGCTCGCTGCTCGTCTTGCTCAGGAAGGACTTGATGTCATTGTCCTCATACCAGTTGAGTGAAGGGATCTGCTCCCCGCCTCCCTCTGGACGGCCACACATGATCCGAGAGACGGCCCTGAAGCTCTCGTGGGCGGAGGCTGAGCCGTTCTCCGGGGACAAAGTCTGCAGCTCTGCCATCAGCTCTGAGAAGCTGGACATGGAGGTCAACTGGGGGGGGGGGGGGGTCACCAAGGCAAACCTTAGTTAAACGCCGAAATCTAAATTTTAATCTCATGGACGCACCACGGAAAATATGCAGATTGGTTCAGGTACAAACACTTTCCCTCAAGTTCCCACGAGCCTTATTTCTTACGTTGTTTAAGAGGAACGCCATCTCTCCGGAGACGGAAGCGACCGCATCGCTAAGGATCCGCAGTTCGTCAAAATTCGACATCGGCCGGTTCCTCTACAAGCAGGAGAGAGGGGGCCGTGAGAATGTGCGGTCACGAGCATACTGAACCGCTGTCCAGTCCACTTTAGGGACATTCTGTTGAGCAACATTCATTTGAACTCCTGCATGCATGCGGCAGCTATGCTCGCGTGAACAGTGCAGTCACAGACCAATTTCTCTTTCAGATGCAATAAGCATCACAACAGAAGCTTTTTATGGCTGTGTGGTATAACTGAATGGTTCATATTCATCCCCTGACACATCAGGGCTGGACTGGCATATGCTCAAATCCATATTAAGCACTCTAAATCCTACTCAATATTCTGAAGTGTCTGTATAAAAGAAGGGTGGTAAACTTGTTTGCGTAAGTATGACAGAAAAGCTTGGACAGCATATGAGGATATGAGCATATGAGGATTCAGGGATGACAACAATAATATTGTGTGACTGGGCGAATCTGCATTTCGCAACAACTCGCCTGACTGGTTGGCTTTAGTCAGCGAAGCCATCAACTGACACTTCGCCGTTAGGTAATATCAGAGCTGAAAGCGTCTTTGGGATCTCACACTGACCATGAAGATCTTACTGTAGTCCAGCTGGGAGAGGAACATCCGCTGGGCTGCCCGCAGCATGTCGGAGGGCATCGCACACAGAGACGCCTGCAGCTCCCCCAAAGAATCACCTCCACCTACGGTCATGTATTGACCCAGCAGGGTGGCATTGCACACAACCTGCTTCAGATCAAAGCCCGCTCCAGCCAGTGACACCTACAGGCAGGCAGAGAGAACTGCAAACATTTCCACTATCCTGTCGAATCATGCTCTCAGTCGTCTTTGTTTCATTTATGGAAACATCTTATGCTAAATATTATTATAATGACGTCTTCATTATAAAACGAGGAATGTGACCTACGGCCTGGAAGTTGAGCCGTGCTGTCATAAGCTGGTTCAGGGTAGCTGGAGGTAAGCTTCCATTAACCAGGAGGAAGGTGGAGAAGCTCTCATTGGGACGCAGGTACTCCTCCACAGACATGTCTTCCAACCATTAAACAACCATTAAAAAATTTCTCAACAGTTCCTTGGCCAAACACATGGGCACACAGAGCTACAGGTGTCCAGGGAACCATTTGGACATAATAAGTGCATTTTTTACCAGTCCACAGCAGAGTATAAAGTCTAGAGTCTATCCCAAGCAGCACAGGGGACAAGGCAGGGGACAAGGTAGGGGACAAGGCAGGGGACAAGGCAGGGGACAAGGCAGGAGACACCTTGGACGAAATGTCAGTCCATCACAGAGAACAGATAAACTTCTTAAATTAAGCCAATCGATCCTCTTGCCACCCCCCTTTATCAGCAAACTTCAGCAACAGCATCCCCCCTCCATCCTGATCGGTAAGTTTTACTACTATCATGGCTGACTTACGGGTCCCGACCAATGGCAGCCTAGGGGCCCCGGAGAAGTCAATCCACTCCTGAATGTCAATACGGGTTCAGAAGGACTAGTCATTTATCCTTAATGTACATGGGAAGTGTGTACCTGGCCAGATGCTTGGTCTTTCTCTGATTTTTTGGAGGGCCAATCGCATGTCTTGGAACCCTGAAAAGGCTGAATGATTGCCACCGTAGGCCAAGATGTTTCTGATATCAACAAAAAGTCGAGAGATTCTGCGAGAAAGGGAATGTGCAATGAGACGTGAATGTAAACTGACAGCACACTAGACATGTCAAAATTCCCGACAAACTGCTCTTCTGTCAGCTCCTGGTGACAGTACCATATACGCACATAGATTTGTCAAAGTTGTCCACCCAGCCTGGGGTCTCGCCCTGAGTGGGCTGCTGAAAGCAGGGGTTGTTGATGTTGCAGATGATGCCCTGAACCCAGGCTAGCGAGCCAGCTGAAGGAAGCGCCTTGTTGGGAAAATGACCTGAAGCACAGAACAAACAGAAAAGCTGGTAAACTAGTGTCAATGTCAAGAGCTTTAACCTGTGCATGACACCTAGAAGCACCTTCACTTAGTGAATCGGCCCATACAGACAAGCAGGCCTTGCAGTCAGCCAGGGAGAGGACATACTGTCATGAATGAAGGGCGCTTTCAGCGTCCTAGACGAAGGTTCAGCAGACACTCACATTGGCTCTGCTTGTACGGAGGATGAGAGAAGCGGACAGAAATGAGGATGACAAACAGGAAGAGGGGCCAAAGCAGCTCGATAATCAGCTGGACCTGCAGAAATAGAAGGTCAGGTAACTAATGGTGCTATACAGCAGTTATTAATGAGCCTTAACTTCACCCATCAGAAATCAACAAATACTATATTTATCCTGAATGAAACAGCAGCATAATATAAGATCTTTAGTCCAGCCCCTAATGGTTACTTGAAGGAAAGCTGGAGCCCAAAGCCTACCTTGTTCCTCCTGCGATAGGTGATGTTCTTCCAGAGCAGGAGCTTGAGGTTCGTCCAGACTGCCATGGCCCGTGGTGTTGTGCTAGCATGCTAATCAGCTGTGGCCCAGCACTGAGGCTGTGACAAGACGGGGGAGTCAGCACTGCTAAAGGCAGAGGCTACGAGCAAACGACAACTGCCACATGTACCTAATACAAACAGGACCTGTCCCGACAGCATGAGGCTAGGTATTGGCAATTGATTTATAAATATCTGAAACTGCGACTTCTCTTGTATGGTTGCTCCTGTAAACCTATTGCCCACACAAAAATTTTAAATCCATTTGTAAGATTCACTAGAAGGAACCAAAAACTGATTTACAGTTTAACTGACATTTGCAATGTTTTTTCTGAATGAAAAAGGATATATGATATTAGTAACTGAAAATAGGTAGTAGTCAGTAGTAAAACATGCAGTCATTTAGAAATGTGGTCCTTGTAATTCAAATATTCTCTGGCAAAATTTTAGGATTTAATCTACACAGGCCTTCCCATCACGTGCTGATTCCTCAGTCCCTTTTATGCTAATTAGCCTACAGGGCATTTTACATATCACAAACAGTCTTTACTGTAGATGTCCTGCATTGCATGACGGGTTAAACAGCATAATGCTGTATTTTACTTTTCAAACTCACCACCATGAATATCACTAGATGCACTTGCCTGTGCACATACAAATTCATTTCACAATTACTGCCAGAATTAAAGGAAGCATCTGTTCAAAAAGACATTGCTGCAACTTACCGGCAAAAGACACAAAAAATCGAACTGTCTGCAAACTGCAGCAGCCCTTACTTATAATGACATGTATGATGTTAAAGTCGCCGATGGTTCGTGGTCATTTTCGTTGAAAAGCATTAATAATATACGTTACGTAAGTTAAAACAAATATTGTAAAGTACAAATAACGATATGACCTAGCGACTCATACTGCACATTAAGTTACCATTGCCTTTAGATTTACATATGACGCACCTCCACATAGGAGCCGAAAACTTGGCATTAGCGGCCAGCCCAAGCGCTGTCACTTGCCTATTTCAGGCTTCCTCCTCTGCTTGCTTTTAGCAGACATCCCGTAACAAGATGTGCGGTCTCTTCCTGGTGTCAGGCTACGATACTGCGGAAAGCCAGCTCTTATGAAATATTCATGCATTCAGAATTACACAGCGGGCGTAAACTCAGTTCAAAAACCAGAACACATGCTACTGTATCACCCGTATTTGCATTGCTGTTCGTGGCTTACATCCGTGGTAGCGTTCCCTGCAGGGGATCCCTAAGGGTCCCGATAATTAGCCGGCGCACAGTCTCCGCTGTTTCTCTCTCCGTAACAGACCTGTTTGGTCGGGAGAAGCAGATACACATCGACGTCTGCGTTAATTGGTCGGCGCACTTCATGTCCGAATATCGGCGAACGTGATTGGTCGAGGTTTTTGAAGGGGGCTGGCAGATACACAAGGACGCCGAGGTGCCCACGTTTTAAATGCTGTTCAAAAACTTGGACGAGCGCTGGAGTTTTTAAACCTTGAATGTATACAGCCGGCTGGCGTGAGATTTTCAATTCTAGACAAGTCTGCACACACACTTACATGTATGTAACAGTTCTATTACCTTGTTAACAGTCTGTGGGGTTTGCAAATTACCCCAACGCTTTTGATGTAGCTAATTTTAAGTTTACAATGAAATGATATATATTTCCTGTAAGATTCCTTGCATGAGCGTCAGAGTCTGAAAGCGTGAGTGTTACGCCAGATGCGCGAGAGTTGGCAACCCTGCGTGTAGTACAGGGAACTTTGTGTATACTGCCCCAACACAGAAATTGACTTTGAAATCAAGTAAATCAAAAGATAAAAGTTGAATGTTTAGACACATTTTCACAAAACAGCTTCAGTAAATACTTGTACAATAAGAACGAAACCTTAAATTACATTCTTGAAAATATGGATGTCCTGTACACAACTTAATTTCGTTAAATGTATATTCTTACACAAATTAAATCAATTTAAGTTTTCGACACTGTCACGTGCAATAGAAAACGTCATTGAACGACTGATTTACGATGCAAGTGTATTAAAAATGTAACTGCATCTAGTAACTTACACACCATATTTGATGCATTGGATGAATGCTGCTCTTCCAATCAGCAATACAGATTCATTTTATCGCAAGGAAATGACCTTATGAAACAAATACAACCTCAAAAAGATGAATTCCTTTGCCACCATTAATGTCCCAAACCAAGAAGGTTAGGACATTTATCCATCCCCCCTCCCCCCCAACAAAGCACAAGTTCTCCAAATATGTTTGCAAAGTATGGTCACTTATTCAAAACCTCATATCTTGGCAGACAGAATCTCATTCAAAAATTCAGATGAACCACAGACATTGTATAAACTTAATTTATTGCAGTTCTGCCATATCAGCAAATCAGTTGAAAGCTTTGTACATGAAATGGTACACAAATCATAGAAAGAATGGCATGGAACAAATACTGAAATATTAGATAATACAGCTTCATATTTCCTAGAGTCTGACAGCTAATATTTAAAAATGGACATTATGTCATTATTCATTTCAGGAAGTAATTGGTCCAGAATTGAGATGGCAAATTGGTCCCTTTATATTAAGAAGTCTGCAATCATACAATCAAAAAATTAAAAAAGCTCAAATTTTAATAGATGAAGTATTTCTTATAAAAACCTTCTGTCAAAACGTAACACTACACCAATCATCCTTACATTGACATCTAAAATAACAGCTTCCTGAGCCTCTGAATACTCATTATTCGCTACAGTAACTCTGACATCTCACAGGCAGAGTCACAGCACAATTCAGCAGAATGGGTACAAAGGCAGAAAACTATCAACAGTTCTTTCATGTATAATTGTTTGGATTCTCAAAGCCTTTCTGCATTTGGTGCGACCGGATAAAAAAAGGGAGACACACTGTTAGAGTAAAACATATGATACACCAAAGAAAAGAAAAAAAAAAAAAAAACACAAAAAATCCTGACACGTTTTCAGCTCCGAGTCTAAAACCAATATATTCAATCCTGTGCATGATGTGTCCAGAAATGCAGGTGACCGAATAATGCATTTCATCGAGAGATGGTCACATTTAAAATTGGTCCAAAATAAGGAGCGGGTATTTAAAAAAAGCAGAAACATCATTTAAGTACACAGTCACCCTAAATCTAAGCAGCTTCTTCCTTCACCCTGATGATCACTCTAGTAGTCCTGCCCCTCCTCTTGGTACCCCTGGTAGCCCTCGTCCTGGTACTCCTGGGCATAGCCCCCCGCCATCACTCCATTCTGGTCATCCCCCATTTCACCCTTGGGGCAGTACTTGGCATCGTAGATTTGGCGGCCAAGACCAAAGTTCAGACCGCTCTGGTTGGCGCCCTGAGTGTACCCCATCTGCAGTGACATGGTGCTGTTGTCACATTTGTCAGTGCCCAGCTTTTGGTCGTAAATCGCACGTCTGGTTCCAGGAGCCGTCATGCCAGCCTGTAGGACAATTAAGTTAATACCATTGTGTGCGCATCACCTTTATAAACCATGCATCACTGCTTGACATTTCGTAAGCGTTGCTCTGAAGAACATTCTGCTCAGTAAATGACAGACGGAGAACGCTTACCTGGCTGGCCCCTTTGTTGGTTCCCATCTGGAGACCGATGGTGGAGTTGTCCATGGGGGCCCGGATATGCGCCTTGGGGTCATACAGGTGCCTCCTTGTGCCATAGGCGTTCATGCCCGCCTGACTGGCGCACTTGTTAGTGCCCATCTTTTGCAAGACAGAACAGGAATTTTGAAGTCAGAAAAAGTTACCGCTGAACAATGAACAGCCACTTCCAATAACACCTTTCCTAACCAAAGTGTGATCATTCTTCATGCTCTTCTCGTACCTGAAGCCCAATCACACACTGTCCAGCTTTCATCTTCTCCTCACCAAAGGCCCTCTCCTGCTTGTCTGCATACTTGACCCCGATGTCCACAGAGGTCTGAAGGCCTTTAGTCTTGGCCTGCAAGAAACACCAAGAAGTAGGTACTGGAGCTCATTGGATAGGGCCAGTAGTTGAGGTTTGCTCTTCATTAACTACCATGCACTTTGTGCAGCTTTCTTGAAGTTCCTATGTGGTTTAAATCAATTGCTGATGAAACGGTGCTTGGTATATAGAAGCGCCCTGTAATGAGCTGGCATCCCGTCAAGGATCAGACTTGACTTATGCAATATGCTTTCAAGAGTTTCTGGTTCGCCATGACTTTCCAGGATGTGTGATCAGGGAAAACAGGTTAGTAATGAGCAGGAGCATTTTGAGATGCAGTGGTATTACACTAAGGAATCAGTAGGGAGACTGAAAGGAGGGGGCGTTTTTCAACCCGACAGGGCAATAGGACCATGGAGACCAAGCTTACCATGCCGGCCAGGGCCAGGAGCGTGCTCTGCACCTGGGTCATGTTGCCGTTCTCAAACAGGTCATTGGCTTCAAAGATGTCATGTGGTTTCAGCCCATATGTCGTGATGGCTTTGATGAAGTTTGACAGGTTCTCCAGCTTTAACAAAATTTAAAAAATGCAAAATTAAAAATCAAATGGGGATGCAGCAGTTTCATTATGGGTGGGGGGTGGGGGGGGGGGGAATAATTCCTTATTACGTGTTGAGTCTTAGTGACCATAAAGATTGGTCATGCGTCTGCACTGGCCTTCAGTGCGAACCATTTCCAAAAGCAACCCAGCGATAAATGCAGGCTTTCTGAAGCTCACGGCAGATTGCGACGAAGCTGAATTCATACAGTTTCTATGGTACCTTATTTTTTTGGCTTCGGTGGTGCACAGAGAACCGATCCTGTTAATCTATTCCTGTCAACAGGCTTCAGCTTGCAATCACTATTCCTGCCAGCAGGCTTCAGCTTGCAATCACTATCCCCTTCAGAAACCTGCGCTGCAGTTTGTCCGTGTTTGGCATAAATTGCCACGACTGGAAACTATTGACAAAGGTTTACCGATTGTTACCAATGCACCTACAATTCAGGCACTCAGTAATTCAGTGTTGAATTGCTTTAAAACGGTGTTGCTTTAAAAACACCCCAAAAAAGTGCCACCCTTTTCATCCTTGACATACATTCTACTAA
>JAODLC010000036.1:715552-740085 GCA_026781145.1 Hippopotamyrus pictus | reverse complement strand
CAAATAGTAAATCTACCTGGCCAATGATTAACTTAATCAATCAATTATAAAAAGGGCCAAACGGTAACTCACTATTATTCCTTTTAAGGAGACTGAACCATTTTACAACTTGCATTCCTCACCATAATTATTCATGACGAATTTAGCAGAACCGTAAAATGAAGTCAGGCTCTTCCGTCTGTCCATTCAAAAAAACTGTGCAATTCAATTAAATCAACGGCTCAAACGTGTTCTTATCTAACGAATCACCTTGCTCACCAGGCCCATCTTCCCTGATGTATTTATCCAGAAACAATTCAGTCAATGGAACAAACACCAGCACAGTGTTATCTGTAGACCTGTAGACTATCAATCCTCAATCCCAATGCGGTCTCAGAATTTCAACCCTACCGTATTACACTTAGCCTGGAGTCTTTCCACCTTCCCGCTACAGAACGCACAGGTGTCGGTTACGAGTTTAAGCTAAACTGATCAAATTATTTTAAACAGGACAATGTCTGTCAGGATTTTTGAATGGTCTGATTTACATAAACCGAATACAACTGCCTGGGATGCCCCCCCCCAGACCATAACCATAACAACCAATTAAAAGATGGATGGATGGATGGGAGTGTTAAACAGGAAGATTTGTTTATAGCAAACATGTCATGGGTGTTTTATTTTTTAATTTCTTTTAGTTTTCTACACTTTAATTTACTATCTGCTCACCATCACACCATCAACAAACAGGCAATAGGACCATGTGACAGCCAATATGCCACCAGCGATTTGTGCGCCGTCAGTGATGAACACACATCCTGCCACAGCAATAGGTGTATGAAGAATCCCCCCCCCCCAGCCACAGGAAGGGGAAGGGAGGTGGAGGTTCAGCACAGAATTCGATTACAGTCACAAGACACCTTCAGCACTCATACGGACAAGGTTTGAAGACTCTAAATATCTGCCTGGACAACCTGTGATAGTCAGCAGTTAACGCTGTAAACATCTTCATGTCACCATTCAGCCTTGATGGTATAAATTAGATATTAAAATGTAAAGTACATGAAATGTACCATAAGAACACCAACCAATGAAGCTTAACCCAAAAATCTAGCATACAAGATAAAATGAAGATTTTATTTTCTCTGTAGTTTGGTTCACAGCACCAGTCAGGAAGGACAACAAGCTGGTTTCAGTTTAAACTCAAGAAACTCAAGACTTCTGCTTATTTTAAAACAGCAATGAAAATCAGGGGGGGGGGGGGATTAAGGGCCAGCAGGGTTCCTTAAAAGCAAACATTTACTGCAATACTGGGGCGTCAGAAATGCAATCAATCAGATGTAAAAATGTGTGGAATAGCTATCAACCATATCAGAGCAAGTGATTTAAGGTGCCTGGAAAATAGTTTATTCTGCAAGTTGTCCAGTATGAGAAGTTGAAGTCCTTTGACCAAGAAGAGACTGGAATGTCTAGGCTACATTGTGTTTAGACTCTAGGGACAGATAAATACGTTGTAACAAACAATTCCTGTTTATTTAAGAAGCAAAGGGTGTGGACTCAGTTCAGAGCATGAGTAAAACCGACTTTCGGCGTGATCACATTAATGTGACGACACTTCTGCACAGCCACATCCTTCAGAATTAACAAGGATACGTAAACAATCTGTTTGCGAGGTGCATGAATAAGCATATGGGCGAACACTGATCGTTCTCTAGATAGGCCTAAGCTTCCATAAAGCAACCAACACACTCTTAAAAAATCCTCAGTATCGCAGAAACACACTTCCCCTCCTAGACAACAAAGTAGGCCTGCATAATATCAGACAAGCAAGAAAAAAAAAATCATTTCGTTTTATACTACTATAAAAGACACAGAACCGCAAGTTGCCATTTTAAAATCTTGTTAGTAATTATATCAGCTTTGCCGTCTGATGTAACAAACTACAAAGGTAAAACTAGCGGCGATATCGCACATAAAAAGTTAAATGCAAATTAATCAGTTTAATCGCTGAAAGACAGAAAATCACGCTTAACCTCCTGGTCCTATATACCAACTTAAAAATAAAACATTTAGACAATCCCCGTCGTAAGGTAGAGGGGGTCTGGTTGTGCCAACCTCGGGGGGGGGGGGGGGAAGATTGGATTGCTTAAAAACCCGAAGCAAGTTGCACTTCTTGGGACACTGCATTTAAAAAGGTGTTTAATATATTTTAAAATTTGACAACTGCATAGTTAAAAACTGCTCTCGTCTTATTTCTATGTCGGTATTTCATACGTGTAGCGAGCGCAGGCTGCTTTTCGCAGGCCAAGGAAGTCAGACCGCATCCAGCTGCGCGATCATTACCTTAAAAACACCCTAAAGTTCACTTGCGAAACCATGTCTCCTCCTGTTGCATTAGCACACAGGCCTGCAGTCCATCTGAACAGCTACAAAACAAAGGAATAACTTCATCATCAATATTAAAAATAGTCTTCTGAGGGCGACGCCCAATTGTCAGTCGTCTTTGAAGTTAAGCTTTACTTTGGATATAGTCAAATCACTATATATCGTAGACGGCAAAAGTGATTACATCTTTAAAAGTGGGCTATACTTTGAATCGATTTAAAATAGTCACCAAAAAAGTATTTAGAAAATGAACGCGATTTTGGGTTAAAGTTTCCAGACGACCAGCAACAAATTGAAAAGGAAAACTCAGAGAATGCGAGGTATTTACTGCCTTCACGTGTTTAACAGATTTGCGCCACTCGCAAGCTAAACATGGAGGACACGCATTCAGAATGAAATACACTGAAATACATTTAATAAACCTACTTTGCTTTTGACCTCTGCAGAAAATCCATACGCGGGTCCTTTGTTAAACTGTGAACTGGACATTCTGTCTGTGTGCTCCGGTTTCTTCCTTAAAGTTCGGGACTGAAGCTGCAGGAGCCGCTTTCTCCAGCATGGGATCCCCGCACTTCTGGGCGAGAGCGCTGACTTCCTCCGGTGTCTTTCATAATGGGCGCTGCACGCTTAGTTACGCACAGGCTCCTCCTTTCCCATTTTCAGTCGTGATTGATATCAAAAAGTCCTTATATGGATAGAAAGAGGCAAATTCCTCTAGGATGGGAGTTTCCGCCGTCGAGTCACCAGCGAACCGGGATGCACACCGGGTTATGAGGCTGAACTGAGGAATTTAGGAACTTTAGCTAAAAACGCAGTTGACAAAACGCCATTTTCTGTCTGCCAAATATGCTTAATTTGGAATTATGAAATTCCTCGGTATTCAAATAAAACTGGAAACGTGAGATTCCAAAAGTCCCAGCGCAACACAGGCGCCTCATTCTTACATTATGCAACCGCAACCCTGGAGGTGACGGAAGTGGGAAGATCATTTTCTAATAATACGAATGAGGTGTGCGTTAACTCTGCATTCATTGGGCCACTATGTTGTGGCCCTAGCACACAGTATGAGATAATCTATATTAAAACATTTAGCCAGTCTGTGCCAAGTATGAAGACATATTTTAGTTGTTCAGCAGGTTCTTACTGAATAGAGCCTTATCTAAAAGGAATTTACTGTGAATTTAGATCTGATATGTAAACAAGCCCAATCTAAAGCCAAAAACCCATAGTCAGGAGTTTTTAAATGCAGGACAGTCCGTAAGCCTCGAGGCTCCAAAAATCACGGGTGACATACAGTAAAGCACAAACAGCTCATCAGTTGTTGTTTTTTATTCTTATACTTTAAAAAAAACCCGTGTTAAACACAAAACTTTCAGTTTAAAACAATGCCCCCGCAATATGTATGATAATTACGGCCTTGGTCCCTGCCTGTGTTGACTCCATGGCTACGGCCTTGAATTCATCCGGCCTCCAGTACTGGATCGCGGTGAACTAAGTGCTTATCCAAGGCGACGGTCACAGACAGTCACACACCATGCAGTTTCAATGTACAAATGTACAAATGTGGAATAGCCCCTTATGTTGATTGCTGTTAGATAAACAAGCATCTGCTTTGCAGAGAAGTATGAAACTCACGCTTGTTAAAAAGAGTTGATTGGACGTACACCAAAACAGGCCCTGCGAAAAAAAAAGCAGCATAGACCGGCATAGCTGGTTACCAGCGCAACCAGCGTAATGCATGCCGGTTATACAGCATATGTTGTGTTTTGGTGCTGGTAGAGCAGCACAGTTATGCTAGTCCACCAGCTATACCAAGACCTATAACCAGCACTAACCAGCACCAAACCAGCACTAACCAGCACCAAACCAGCACTAACCAGCAATGTGGTGTTTTTTTCATCAGGGGGGTCTATGCAAGGAAGAAGCTAAGAGCAGGACGTCCAGAGCACAAACCAAAGGAAGTTGCAATTCATCAAACTGAAACACGCGACGTACAAAGCGCCTGGGCAGAGTGCAGAAGGATGCAGTTCTGCACACTGAAAATGCAGTGCAGTTCATGTTCATGGCAAACTGGCCTGGAGGGGCAGTGTCTGCTGCAGAAGTAACATTTCCTTAAATTCCCTGGTGATGAAATCCTGCTGTTTCTGATGCACTTCAAATTGCTCTTTAGACTAAAGAATAAAGCCGCACGTCAAATGCTTCTGAAAAGGGAAGCCGAATGATCTTTGATTGTGTCATTCTTATCTATTTCTGCTTCTTGACTGATAAAGATACAAACCACTGGAGCTGACTTCACACTGTAACTGCATTTATGTTGAATATATGTAATCAGAACTGTTTTGTTGTTATAGTTTTGCTTATTTTGCATTTGATTGCATTTCTAAATTTTTGCATTTCTTTGCAGTAGTATATATAAATGGAGTCAGAAATCTGATAAGGATACTTTGCATTCTTAAAACAAAATAAAGGGGCAGTTATGGTCAGTGTAAGAATCATTTTGGCAAGGAGCCCCACTTGATGTCACTGACGTGGTGCCATAGCATTAAAGCGACATTACCAGCATGCCTGTTCACCTAGTGCTACGATCACATGACATTCCTGAAACCACTGGAATGCTGTAGTTAACACTTCCCAGTATGGAAAGAGTTACGAAGGCATTCATAGGCCACTGGACCTCCACTGGACCGCCACTGGACCTCGGCGGCGATTTCCAGAAGTCCGGGGCAGTAGCATGACTTTGCATGAGTGGCCATTTTTGCTTCGGTGAGCCTCGAGGGAGTTTGCAGGTCTCTCTCGCGTCTCCTAAGAGCCACACTCATGTTGTGCAGCTGTGTTGGGCCTGTATTTGGTGTCAGCGTGCAGAATGCTGCTACACAGACATGGCACGAAGGAGTACGCGGGGTGCAAATAAAATGACTCGGCGTGCTTCGTGTTTGGCCCCAGGAAAGGATGACGGGACAGAACAGCTTTTGCACTTACCTAATTCATTCCACCTAATGCTCTCATAGACACGTTATTTCAACGGGGAATCATTTTTATAGTAAAAACATGTTTTGAAGAGAACTTATGGGAAAAGCAAACCGGCAGCGGACACCATGTTGTGTATGCTGTCTTCCGCTATATGAACTTCTCAGCATTGATATGCAAGAATTAATAACCTTTAATATTTTTGTGTTGTGAAATTAAATTTTGAATGAATTTTTAATCAATAATAAAAAATATGAGCAGGCTCCCGTAGGAACTAGCAAAGCGACATCACATGCTGCCCAACGTCATGGCCCGCAGACGGAGTCGCCGGCGTCACGGCCCGCAGACGGAGAAGCCGGCGTCACGGCCCGCAGACGGAGAAGCCGGCGTCACGGCCCGCAGACGGAGTTGCAGGCATCGTGCCACATCTGCCGGTGAGACTGCAGAGTCACCATGCTGAGCAGCTCATTCCAGACCCTGCCATCCAAAGCCACACTCTCCAGCTCACTCTGGGGGACCCCCTTATGCTCCCGATCTGGCTAGACGGGACCCCCCCCCCCCGTGCTCACCCAAGGGCAAAAGGTGATGTGGATACCATTGATCCTCTTCAACATAGTGGTTGGGGAAAAAAATGCTTACGAATTGCTCATAGTGGCTGAGAGACTATATTGACCTCCATATTTTTACTGGATTTGAAGATTTTCAGATCACAGAAGACTTAACAGGAAAGAAAACAGTGTTTATTGCATAAAACATAAGTGATGCTCATGCATGACATCATATCTCCCTGTAACACAGCTCTTCTCATTAAATCACAGGCTAAAATCAGAAGTGACTCGGAACTGAAGGTACAGGTGTTTTCTAACCACTACCATCTGAGGCACACTGGCAATCACTTATCATAGCACTTTCAGCTCAGATGACAAAAATAAGACCCAATCTATCATTTAAACCTAATTTTAAAATAACCATTACAACTAGTTGCAGTTGTGATACCTCAAATCGTGATTTTGAGTTAGAGCATAAATGATTCACTAGTATTCTGTCGATACGACATTCAGCCGCTGTTCTCAGAGATAAAGAGGCTGCTCCTGTCCAGTCAGCAGGCGATATGTAGAAGCAGGCATAGTCTTCAAATGGATCTGCAAGAAAACAGCAGGAGTTACCAGGTACAGGGGGCCAAAACGACGACACCTCCAACCGTAAGATAACGCTGTTCAAAATCACTCGGCTGTGTACATACAGGCGGAGAGGGGCAAAATATTTTTTCACTTTATATTGATATATGCAACATTTTGTTACATTTTTTTCTTTATAGGTAAACATAGACACACACACACACAAACACAAAAGCACATGGCTGCAGTATCAAAGCCTCAGTTGAAGGTGTGTTATAGAAACATGACGTACCTCTCCGACAGCATGCGAGAGAATGTCAATGATTTTCTCATGGGGAGTGGCCACCACACTCTGCCCATTGATCTCGATGATTCGATGTCCGACGCGGATGCCCCCCCTCTCCGCGATACCTCCCCTCATTAAACTGCATATCTGCTCCAAAAGAAAGTCGTGAACCGATCAACAGAATCATTAATAATGTTTTAAATTAAAGTATTTTAACATGCTGCATACATCTTACGGGGAAACAGAGCTGCACGTTTTCTGGTACAGCGTGAGTTTAAAGGCGTGCATGCCCAGTCACTCACAATGCCATCTTCTACACTGAAACCCAGCTGGTATTTGGGATCGGGCCGTCGGATTATCGCCATGGTGACAGGGGGACAGCGAACAATGCTGAGGTTTACATCTGATGTGTTTTTAAGATCCTGGGGAAAAAAAACAAGCAAGACCTGGAATGAGTATATCTTAATTACATCAAATGTGGACGACATAAATGACTATAGGTGTGCAGACTACAGTGAATCCATCCATCCTAAAGGTACTTCAAATGAAACTGACGGAATCAACGTCGCTTCAGCTATATGGGCTGAAGCCACGCAGCGAGTCCCCAAGGGGAACATCTTCATTTGTTATCATCCCACCCCCCCGTCCTCGAGCGGCTGACAAACATGACGCTGGTCAGCAGGACTAATTACGCAGTTACTGGTGTGCTTTGCACCGCACCTATCTGTAAAGTGTAAATTAATAATAATAGTAGATACTTAATTGATCCCCATGGGGGAAATTCCCTTTACGCCTCCCCCAGCTTGCTCTCTATAGGCGAGAACAAGCTGGTGATGAAGGGCAGCCACCCGCGGAAGCACCCAGGGAGCTGAGGGGGTTAAGGGCCTTGCTGAAGGACCCGCAGATGTGCTGAGGCCGGGCTCGAACCGGCGACCTTCTGATCACAGACACAGAAGCTTAGTCCTCTGAGCCACACGCTGCGTGTATTTCTGGATTCATGTTGTAACAGTGTCGTGTAAATCATTGGCTTCCCTCGTCTGTGCTGCTGCAAGCAGACCGATGGTGCAGAACTCTCATTTCCTTCATTAAAATGACTCACACTTGCCACAAGTTGTGCTCTCTATGCGGGTCTGTGGCATCAAAAACACTGTGGGCCCCCGAGGGCTGTGGCACGGCACCCTGCTGCCCCCACCTGCTGGCCCCGCCCCCTCCTTGCCAGCTCACCCTGATGATGCTGTGGCATGTGCTGATGGGCAGGCCCACCAGGCTGGTGCCGTTGACAGACATGACGCGGTCCCCAATGTTCAGCTCGCCGCTGCGCTCCGCCGGGCCCCCGTGCAGTAGGTTAGCCACCACCACCGTAGGCAGGATGGATCCCCACCCCGACTCCACGATTGCCAGCCCCAGGATCTCGCCGGGGGCCTTGCTGATGCACACCTGGCCAGGAGGACACAGAGACGCAGTCTGTACATAAGCTTTTGTGACATCACGCCGTATGGTCTGGCCGCTGGCCGGAGGCGGGCAGAAGCTGCCGGAAGGGTGGGGACCAAAAAAAGGCCACCGATTATTTAACCAGTGCCTTGTCAAGCTAGTCATCACATTTTCTTATACATAGGAACACCAAGAGGGCACATTATTCCATCTGCTTTTCTCACATGTATGGGAAACTGCATCTTACAGTGGGGGACCACATCTCACTTCCTTCACTGGAAGCACAGCCATCAGAGATATTTTTCTCTAAGACAATCACTATTTACAGCTGCGTTATCAGTTTTGTGTTCTGCTATTTACTAACCAAGCTAGCTGCAGTTTGTACAATCAGATAAGATAATCTTTATGAAAACTCAGTAACACGAAATGATTAAATCCCTTTTATTGATTCACTGTTACTTATGATCGGAGGTCATCAATGAGTTAAGTTTACGTACAAAGCCAGGCCGTGCTTTTCTACTCGCCTGTTATCTCTTTGCTTGCCCCCCATCCCCTCCTAAATCTATGCCTCTGCTCTGATGAGTTTGTCAAGGCAGGAGGGGGAGCTGCCTTCAATGCCTTCATTGACGTGCCAACATTTCAGCTTTTGCTGTGCAATTTGTAATGCCAGTGTTATGCGACCTATATACCTGCAGGTCAGTTCTGATAGACGTGAGATATTATCACAGAGGCCGGATACAACCGTACCACGAGCCAGATGCGGCCTGTGGGCCTTGATTGACACCCCTGACTTAGACCATTGTAAGGGCACCTTATAGGGCACTGCATCACATTCTCTCCACTAGAAGGGCACTTCATACCGGCACCCTTTTCCACTGGAAGGGTACCCATAGGGGCTGCTTAGACCATTGTAAGGACACTGTATCACACTGTATTCCAAGAGAACACTGTCACATTTTCTGACTGTATAGGGCACACCAACTCCCATGAGGGGGCATCCTAGGCGACACTAAATCAAGGGCACTTTACTGATCACTGACTATTATATGATCCTGTATTGCTGAATTAACATTGATTCTGTCAGTTTTGTCAATTTTATTCGAAGCACCTTTAGGATGGATACAAGCCCCCCCCCCAGCTCCAACAGAGCTGCTGGGCTCGGGAAGGTATGAGCTTTTTACGGACTCACCTCTCTCATGTTCTCCGAGCGGGAGAAGTGCACCAGGTCACCGTTGTACAGCTCATGAGTGCCCAGGTAGTCGCTGTACTCGCTGGGCCGCAGCTCGCCGGCTTGGATGCCGTTGGCCTGCAGAAACTGCTGATAGGCCACTGCGAAGGCCTGGCCCATGGCCTGGGCGATGACCTGTGCCTGTGGAGGGACAGCGGGACAAGGGGTCACCTGAGGAGGGATGCAGGGGATCGCTACTGGCCACTGGGCTGCCAGGCTTTTCTTTCTTCCAAAATAAGCTAAAAGGTCCAAATCCCTGGATAACCATTAAAGAACAGGCTTGGTAAGAATGGTGGCAGAGTGACAGAGTGGCTGTCCTTCGTCGATCTCTAAGCGCAGCTCATATTGCGAGCCTCGGATACAGGAAGTCATGCATTTACATATCATACATTTTCTCATTATGAATACTTTGATACAACTGCTGGCCCACAGAATGCAGGGGTGTGTTTGTGCCACAGACCGGTAGCTATTCACACAACATGTCGCATGGCAGTAGCGATGTTCTCTTTGCCGTGACCAAACAGAAACACCCGTCCGTTCGGAGGAGGCCGACTCTCCGGTCACCTGCAGCAGCCCTGACGCCCATGCTCTGACAGACTGCATGGCTGGTGTCAGCAAGTGTTGCAAAACGGCAGTATGATCCCTATTGACTAAGTGTGGGATTTACTTGCATTGGAACAGTGGAAGACCCAAGAGCAGAATGTGTCGTGTGCTGTCAGATTATCAGCAGTGAGTGCATGAGACCTGCGGGAGGCGCTATTTCATCCTGAAACACACCTTTTTTTGTTTTTCAAAAGAAACTTAAAGGCGTGGAGCAGCAGGAGCAGCAGAAGCGGTTAGAAACAGTGCTACCCCAGGAGCCAAGTATAATTACTGACACAGGCTGATGAAAATGACTCACGTCTTCAGAGGAGAACACGTGACAAATCATGCAGCAATTCTTGCGAGGCCCGGGGACGTTTGATTCTGTCCCATCGCCGGCCCCCTTCCTGCCTGCTGGCTTCCTACGTGCCATCAGAACCAAGATGGAACCGATGTCCGCGATGTAGGAGATCATCTGGAGTGAATGGTCCATCATGGCTTCCTGTGGAGTAACAGAGGAAGCTCAATTTAGCTACGAGTCCGATAAGAACAACTAAACACTGCCTTTGCTCAGGCGTATCCTTCATTTGCTAAAATAAGGTCTTTATCAAGGCTCCTTAGACATTTATTGTTAGAGTATCCAAGTGCTGGTCTATTGTGGGCGTACTGAGGAATCTCTAGCCAGACGTTACTGAAATACGATACATCTATCACTCCTGGTCAGGGTCAGAGGCGGAATGGAGCTTATCCACAAACACAGCGCACTGCGGGGGGGGGGGGGGGGGCACTGCCAGTCAGACACACAGTCACACCCTGTCAGCAATTCAGAGATACCAAATCATCTAGCCGCCTGTCTTCAGACCGTGCCAGGAAACCATGGACTGTGGTTCATGTTCATGCAAACTCCACACGCACAAAAGAGAGGCAGGATTCAAACCCCACTCCAAATGGAAGGATAATGACTCTGCACCTGTGTGTCTGTGCTTAGCACTTTAATACGCTGGGTGGAGATGAAGAGGTCCACCTCGGTCATAGGCTGAGACTCCCCTTCTGGAGCCTAAGAAGGAGACAAGCACAGAAACACGCTCAACTTTGAAGAAAAAAAACAGCAAGCAGAGCTAATTTAAGGATGGACGGATGACCTTGATCCTGTCCACAGCCTCTTGCGCCTGGGCCATACGGACGTTAGTGGAAGGGTTCTTCTCAGACATGAGCTGTGTGGAGCCCAGGTATTTGGCTCCAAAAATAACTCCGTCTAGAAGGTCCTCTGGGTCACAGGGACCAGGAACTGGGTCACCAGTACCAGACAGGGAATGAAACATAAGTGTCTTTCTGATGACTAAAATCAGTATATATCGGCTGAAAGAAATGTCTGTTTATTATGCTACATAACAAGCAAATGGATTTCTGTAATGAAAATAACTGACAACTGCTGCTTACACAAGGTTGTGCAATATGCTATACTGTTGATCACAAGGACATTAAAATGCATTTTAAAATGAGGCGGCAAGTGATTTTAACATTAAACCTCAGTTTCTTTTAAGGCTCTGTGTTATGACAGTTCATACACCCCCACCATGAACTAAGGCGATGGATGGGACATACATAATTTTTTTCCCAATGTTAATCTTTTATTGGATCATTTTAATATTGCAGTAAAACTTCCACTAAATGCCTTCCCAGACAGTCGGGCCAGTAATAAATCATGATCCAGAGGTTAATAACCGTCACTGGGTGGACGTGTGGACGATACCCTCTCACTGACTCCCTTACCATCTTTATAGGCTGGGTGACACTCTGAGTTCTGAAATCAAATAAAAAAAATCAGAAAATCAATTTAGGAAACTATTATAATAAAGCAGTGACACTGAAAAATCTCATGCAGATCCAACAAATGAAACATCGATCTTTCATCATTTTGTTTGTCGTGAGAAACTGACCCCACTGCTGATAGGGGTGGCAGCGTGGTCTTCTTCTAAAGAGCCGCTCTCTCCGCTCAGGGGCTCCAGATGCCCTGGGACAGTATTTCCACTTTTGCCCATGTCCTGGGTATCCGCAAAACAATCCCAAAACCTCTGTCCTTCCTCCTCGCTGTAGGACACGGACAGCACTGCATCGACCTCGTTCCTGCGTGATAAGTACTCTAGACTGGCCGGCCTTTGCAACGGCGAGCCCTTCTCCTCAAATTCCAGGAGTCCCAAAAGATCTTTTTGATGGCTTTCAGAGAAAAGAAGTCCAGAACATTGGTGCTCCTCATTTTCAGGAAGCGTGTTAACTTCTGAATGGGCAAGAGTTCGCTCTACAGGCATGTGAGAAACAGAACGTGAAATGTCACTGGTGCACGTGCTGTAATGTGGTGTTGGCGTGACGATCTGTAGCTGGCCCAGAAGTTCATCAATCTGAAAGTGATTACTGCCACCATCTGCTTTGCATTCCTCGTTCTGCTCCTTTTCAGCCTCCATCTTCTCAGCATTTCTCCTTGCTGTACTATCCTGGTGGCCATCTTGCTCAAGCCCTGGCTCCGGTACACAGGCTCTGGTCTCAGAGAAAAGCCATGAGTCACGTACACTGTTCTCAGGAACGTCGAGCATGGTGTCTGATGGCAGGAACCTGCCGTCATCCATGCCAGCTACCGAAGCATCTTCACTGGATGTATCAGACCTCCAGTCCAGGGGTGGGGGCTCTATCAGGTTAAAGGAGTCCAGATCCTCCACATCTGGGTTTCTGGAGTCTTCCTTACTGGCAGCCTCGATGGTCTGGCCACACTCTTCCTCTGCCATGGAAGCCTCGGGCACAGCCTTGTCCTGCTGCACTGCCACAGCTAAAGCCAGTTGTTCAGGTTCATCGGTTCCAGGTAAAGCGGAACGGTCCCCCGGAGGCACCGTGGTGGTTCCTGTCTGAGACTGAGGCCTACTTCTCAACCCTACCAGCAGCTGTGACTGTACGTCACCCCCCAAAGTGGCATCTTCCTGTCCATCCATCCAACTTCAGAGACAGAGAAGACGCTCTGAGTGGAAGTCGCCCCCGTCAGTAGAGAGCATCAGACCATCCACGCCAGTGAAAGTCCTGCTGTATGTGACCTGGAGAAAAAAAGAGTTTTACCCATTTTGTCAGAGGTTTCCCAATTTCAGATTAGGATTTATTGTACAGGTCATCGTTAATCATCCTAAATGATTACATTTACACAAACATGAATATATTAATGTGACTCCACATCTAAGGCATATTCCAAAAAAAAAAGCACAATATAAATGAAAAATGCAAAACAATATCCCGATTCTGAGGATTCCAAAGAACAATGTAATAATCCAGGAATATTACATGCAGACACCTTAACTGAAGTTTGTCCTTGTCTGAGACATCACGTCCTTACAATCAACGCTCAGTAAACAAATTCAGGTGATGACATATTATTCCATTTTAACTATGGCTTGCTAGTTGACCTGTGATTATTATAGAACTTAATAGTCACTTTTTTTTTTTTCCAAAGACAAGAAGTAGTATTTTGTTAAATAAATAAAAAATATACAGAATGCAGGCTTTACCCCAGCAGATATTTTTTATTCTTGAGAAGGATGTAAATGACTGATTCGAATGGCACTAGCATAGGCTATACGCGATGTTATTGTACAGCTTAAATCACTGTCCAGTACTTTACCTCACCTGAAGGCTAATGACAGTCCCGTGAGCCGCAAGTGTAAAAACACAGGGTAAGAATGAATTCTCATTATAAAGAAACAACGATAAAAGGAATTCCCCCAATAGTCAATAAATCGATATAGCTACACAATTGTAAACGGGGTCCGTTCGAAAATATTTATACAGAATACGAGGCACGGTGCGCAGTCATTTAAAACCATCAGTTCGGCAAAACCATAAAAAACATTGTTAAAATGTGTTGGCATGGCGATTCCACTACATAAAATATGTAAGCACTGCATAAAGTTTAGAAGATAATCTTTAGAAATAATACAAAAACAAGTACTAATACGACGATAAATACATAATAGCAAACTAACCAACAACAACTGTCAATAAAGATAAAGCAAATAATCCGCATGTGTTCCCTATAGGCCTAACTAATGACAAATTGAAATTTGCAAAGTGGACGTCTCTGAACTTTAAACTCCACTAATAAAAGTTGGCGTATTTGGGAATGATCCAGCGAACTAGCTCGTTAGTCAAATAAACAGCACACCAGTTAGTGGACTGTTTGCAATACAGTCTGAAAACATCCACCCTTCTAGAGAGGGAAAAAAAAGTTTCCCCATGATATGAAAAAACATTTTGTCATGAACACTTACCGGTCAAAACATTACTCCGGCTGTTCGCTCCATTGTGCGATCATCAGGTTTCGTGGACGGTGTGCGCATGCGTACCACGACTTCCAGTCCTGTCCAATCCATTGCCAAATCGTCAAACACACGATCCACTGTATAGAAATTTATTCAACTTTCAAGTCATTAATGAGCAAGTATAATTTAACATATTTACAGAAACAGCAGGGAAAACAGTCAGATTATTAACAGCTATAGGCAACTACACAAATAATAACTAGTGAAAAAAGTTTTTATTGTCAGATAAATCCGAATAAATCCTGCTAAACACAACGTGTCATAAAATACAATTAAACATCGAGGCATAATCATTTAAACAGTCAAAAGAAAGCATTTATGTAACTACTCAGTAGTTCAAAATCACATATGAATCCATGCATCCATCATCCAACTACTTTTCCTGTTCAGGGCAGGTGGAATTTATAGCATTATTAAAATTATTGCAAACGTTATAATTACAACTGAAGTGCAATCAGTACATCAGTTTTATTGTTTAAAGCAATTAAGAGCAATGTGAAACACGCTTATTCAGAGACATTCATTTAAATCAACTCATATGCACATACATTTTATGATCATTCTGTAATGTTATTTAACAATATGTGTCATAAAAAGACTGCAATCTCAAAAAAGAGACACAGAACAGTAATTTGAAAAAACAACAACATATTTACACTGCTTACAGTGTTTTACAAAGTTTATGATGAAAGGCTGGAACCCAAGAATCCAAGAGAACTGTAAAACATTCCATTAGAGGCTAGGCAATTATTCTTCATAAAATGCAAATACTAGCCATTAGCCCCTCCACCAGAATATGTCTGGTATAAGCCAATCAGAGAGGACACTGTGCCCAGAAGTCCCACTAGCCAATGAGGGAAGCGGCTGGACCAGAGGAAACCCGGAGGCAGCCAATGGATCGCATTGCTCAGGTCGGCCATACTGGAGAGGATAGAGAGGACTTCGCTGTGCACCTGCTGCTGCACCTCAGTGCTCCTGCTCACCCCGGCCTCACTGAGGCTGAAACAAAGAGTCCAATAAGGGTTTCAATGTACAAAAGGTCCACATCTCAAATCAGTTTTACCATAGGCCGATTTTGCCGGGTAAACATCAGGCTTTTTAAATTCATATAAATCACAGGATGAATGATATAGCAGTAGCATAGAATTGCTCTGATGATTGAAGGAATTATCTGTTACAAATAGGATTAAACTAAAAATTGTTCTTGTATACGTTTTTTTTTTATAAACAATAAAAATATATTGATAAAAGATAAATGTTCCTAGACAGGCTGCTATACCACCCAGGGTGTGCCCCTGTGCTGCAGGTACAGTGTTGGTAATAGTTTCTGCATGGCTACAGAGAAGTGTATGAGGGTGAAAAACATATAAAGTTTAATTAAGATGGACCTATCAGATTCTGTTCAAGGCTGGCCATATTTGATGTTTAGTTTTTTATTTTTAGATAAGTAAATCTCTCAAAGATTTAGGCTCACCTCCCCTTTCTCTGATTGGTTCTCCCATTCTTCCTCATCTTCTTCCTCAGCAGCAGAATGACTCTGACTGACCTAAAGAGAGCAGGATCTCGTGTGAAGGTAGCTGCACGTGTGGGCAGAAGTTCTGTTTCCGGGCGTTCTGCCAGATGGCAGCTCGCCGAGGTTAGAAGCGTCACCTGAGAATGTTCATCAGCAGCGATACGGCCCACATCAACGTGCTCAGCGTCCACCACCTCGCGGACTTAACACCGATGAGCCGAGCATCAGCAGCCCATGCGATGTGCTCCAATGGGTAGTACAACTGATCGGCTAGATTATTAATCACGCATATCCAGCGCACCCCCGCATCTTCCTCCTAAGTAGGTACGCCAAGGACCATTCACAGCAAAAACCAAGAGCAATAAGTTATATCACATGTCGCTGTTATATTAACAGTTTAAAGGCCAGTTTAGTTTTTCAAATATAAAGAATGTCAGCACTGCACTGATTTTTCCTTACAGAGACGCCTAAGCCGTAACTCCAAGTGTAAGCGAACATGGAAAGGTCATCGAAGAGACGCAGGACGGTGCGACAGTCGCTGAGCTGGGATGAAAACAGCAGCAGTCTGTTTCCCAGCTGTGACGATCCTGATCCTCTCTGGGAAACGATCCCACCAGCTAACTGGGACCCGTAGCATAGAATTCTAATCTAACAATGAAACAGAAGTAATGCGTCAATATATGCAGGGTTTGGGAAGTTTTTTTTATAAGCATATTCTAAATTATTATAATAATTGCAACCCCTGTCATCTTACATTGCTTTCGCAATGTAAATTATAAAAGAAGTCTCTTACCACTTTGTCTCTTCCCCTATAAGACTCAAGCAAATTTACTAGCGATTCCAATGAATTTGGCATTTTCACCTTGTTTACGTATTTTTTAATTTATGTCACTTCGTATTAGCACGACATCTACGGACTTAATATTATCAGGCGTAAACGCCACGCTTCTCTAAAGCCACTGAACTTTGAAACGAGACCCATGACTGAAAAGCTGAAACCTGCAGAAACCGGAGTCAGTTCCACCTCCCGGTCAGTGGTGGCTGCATTTTCAAACTAAAAGTCAAATTAATCACGTTGGTTATAATTCCTACGAATTTTATTAATATCCCATTAACGTAAATAGTTAATTTTAAAAATTTAATGAGAAAACACTTGGTGTTGAAAATCTAGAACATGGACAATCTATATGTATGTGTATGTGAAGTCCGGGGAATAGCCAAGTCGTTGTTAAAGCAGGATCAGAGCCCTAGTAACTGTATGTGCCACTGGTTTTATTTCACTGTCGCTTTAAGGGAAGGTCATGCGTAGCACGCGAATGAAGAGGGTTTTATTACGTAAGCATTCGTCATCGAGGGCGGGGCGGGGCGGGGCCCTCCCCTACCGGTAAATTATTAGGTATTTTTTCTGCATGTACAGAGAATGTGGAGTACGCTGCTGGGCCTGGATGAAGTCGGTCTGCGCTAGTTTTGCACATGTACGTCAAGCTGTTTGCTGGATGACAGATATTACAGTACATCCGTGTGAGAACCGCATCATGTGGGTCCTGTAGCGTTTTTAAGGCTGGATTCTGATACTTTGAAAGCGTTACACCATGTGAGGGTTTATCGAATGAGTACCAAAATTAACGGAATTTGCATTTCACTTAAATTGTAGTTTATTTTAAAATGTCGTAGTATCAGTTTGATTCAGGTCGTACAGTTGCAAAACAGTCTCACTTTATTCTTTAAAAGTTGAGTATGGAGAATGAGACCACATAATTTACATCTTGTATGAACAGCAGATTTGATCCCTCTGACGGTCGTACGGTTAGTAATGTTTTTAACTTTAAAACAGATATTTCATTAATGTTAAATTTAACTCGCATGTCCGTACGTTGACAATACAGTTACATTTTTCTTTCACTGTCGAAAATGCGTTCCTCCTCTGCGCGAGGAATTTGTTGATACAGTGTGTGATTTAAACTTGACACGCAACTGATTTAACACCCAGCTAACAAGTCGTTGCAATGCAAATCATCATAACTTAACCAACGGAAAGAAAACACGGTAGTGTTGACATACGTTCACTAAACTTGTGCTTCCGTGTGAAACGTTTCCTGCTAAACGTTTGCAAAATAAAAGTAGCCGTTTTAACCGGAAGTGAAGTAGAATTCCCTGCGTTAAGTGAGCAGGGGCCCAAATGGGACTAGACGCATTGGCAGATGGGACGTATTGGACTTTTTCCATGGAAGGATTCTATAAATGCCACTTCCATCGTGTTGGTCAGTATATCTAAATAAATTCTAAGTAAATATAAGTTTGTGGGTCGTAACCTAACCTAACACAGACAACGCGTCTGTGGCTTCGGATAGACTGATGTTACGCCTCTACCCCCGTGCCCTCTTGCCACCCCGTCCAGGATAATTGTTTAGAAGACAATGGAAGGACTGTTCATTCAATCAAATCATAGAATATGTCCACTCTTGGGTGAAGCAATATGTTTAAAAGAAAACAGAGTACAACTCATTTAAATAAAGTAATTCTCATTTTAATTGTTATATTACAATAATATAACGTCAAAGCAAACATACAGTAGTCACATCATTCATTAATGGGCAATCGTTTTTGTATTTAATACTGAGTAACACTTTCTGGCAGACTGAAATTCCGTTTAACACACCCAAAACATTTACAAATATATGTGTGACTGATGGGAAAAAAAACCAAAAATGTAATTCAGCTTAAGGTATTATGAACAAAAATGCATGCAAATAAATTAGGTACAAGTAAAATAGGCTTTAATTTTACCCATTTGCTTTTTTATCGATTACGCACTTCAATGTACTATACAAAAGATGAAAATTTCATAGTGTATAAAAAAAAGTAAAATGGTTGTCATGAATGCTTTTTACATGTATGGACTGTTGGAGGCTGTGCAGTCTGCATGTTAATCTAGTCTTCTTTGTTAAAAAAGGTAAAAGTCTCAGGTTGCATGGTAAGAAAAAAGATCCATTCACAGGCATTGGGTATCTCTCCACAGGAAGCTCTTCACGTACTGGAATCATTGTCATAGACATCTGGGACACAGACAGACACAGAATACATTCAACTGGCTTGATTTCTCAGTGCTAGCAATTCTCTTATTATTTGTATGCCTATTTAAAACTGATCTAATCTCATGCTGGAAATAAGTTGGTAATCTGTTAGTCTAACAGCATGCTTAGAAACACAATTATGAATATATAACTGTTTTTACATATACCTCTTAATATGAATCAGAATTTTGAAATAACAGACCTTTATTACTATCAATATCATCATATATGTCCCCTTCCCTGCAAAATAACACAAAAATATTTCACATGAAGAAACGACACATCAAAAATAAACATCATGTTAGATCAAACCCCCTCCTGTATCTGGCAATATGCATAAAGTCTTTCAAAATTTCACAGTAAGCTTGGTGTCTGAGTCAGTCAAAGAAATTTGGTCATGATGGAGGACTTCAGTTTGCACCTAGTCCTGGGTTACAGTATGTCTATGTGTAAAGGGTAGGCTTAAAATCCTGACTAGACAGACCCCTGAATGAAAACTCATACTCACTCTTGCAGCAGGAGCGCCCTTGGCACATACCCATCTTTAAAAGGGGGGGGGGGTACGATTTAGACAATCCATTCAATTGTTCAAACTTAACAAGGACTAGCTTTTAATCAATATATAATTTCCAATAAATTAATACAGCGGACCCTTGACTTACGAACTCAATCCGTTCGTGAGGGCTGGTCGTAAGTCAAGACGGTCGTAAATCAAGACTATTTTTCCCGTAAGAAATAATGAAACTACCCATAATGCGATCCGAACCTCCCAAAACACCTAACTAACCTTTTCATAATAAAAAAGTTTTCTATAATGTGCATAATTTACCAGAAAAACCAATATTTTTCCTAGTGTACTCGCTCGCCTTTCAATTATCCACACTAATAATAGCCTTTCTACCTCGTCTAACTCTATTGATCGTGACTTATTGAGTAACACCTTTAGCAACATTAGCTTCCTTATACAAATCTTTTCTTTGTAACATTGTCGAGAGGGTGGATGTCGACATGATGTATATATTAGCGAGATCGTTCACATGAACACCACTCACGTATTTCTGCACATTTTCCTTCCCCTTTTCCATTATGATTGCTTTCTTTACTTTCTCTTCCTTTCTAAGCTTCTTTTCTAGCTTTTTGGGGACCGTTTTTATAGCAATTAGCGAAATTAATTATATAAAGTACTGCACTGACCGAAATGACGCCCACAAACAGGCGTATCTGGTCTCAGATTGACGCTTACAGGCGCCTCTCGGGCATCACGGCTCTATGTTTACAGTCGCACAGGTGGATACACGTTTCGGCTCGACCGGCATTCGGGTCGTAACTCAAGACTTTGGTCTTAAGTCAAAACTAAAATTTTGGTCGTAACCCAAGTTGTTCGTAAGTTCGTAACTCAAGGGTCCACTGTATATTATCAATATCAAACATAAAAGTTATTTGTGTTATAATTTATAATAACGGAAGACTGAATAATCCCTCAAGAATTTGATAATTATGCTGCCGTAAAGCCATTACAATTCGCTATACTGTTTTACTGTGTTGTTATGCGCAATATTCAATATTTCTAGCTACCAAAAGAATATCAATTGCTGCTTTACACCACTAGAGGACAGGCTTTGCACGTACATTTCCCCTGTGCATTACGACACAGGGCTTTCTTGTCGTTCACAAACTGAATGACTTCTAGGATTTCGCCCGGACTCAGAGGTAGGTCCTTCCCACTTCCCTTCTTCGCGGTGGTGTTTGGGTCAACCATCATCTTATACTTCACCTGTACAGGTCCTTCAAACTAACAGCACAAAAACAGAATTTTGTCTTGCAAGTGCTTCAGTGATTCATTACAGCAGTTTAGGTGGTGGACACACGAAACACATAGGATTTTAATCAAATATGCTTTTTAAATTAATCTGACTTGGCGTTAAAAATCAATACTGAATGTAATATTGATCAATCAATTAAACATTATCCAGAAATGTGTAATGTACTGTTATGTTTTTTTAAACACCCAATTGAAGAAACCAAATATACAGAAATGTTTATAATTTATAGATATTGTGAGTTAAAGGAAGATTCTTCTGCGTAAAATGCCTAATGTTGATAGTTAATATTAACTGGTTGTGGGCTGCCAGTTTGACAAATAAATTAGACCAATTACAAATTGATTACATATAAATATCTTGTAAAATACATCAAAATAAGCCCTTCTATTTTCACATAACATACTAATATTACTTTTTACTTGCACAATTGAGTGCATGATCCCATTTTCTTCTGATTGTACTAAATAAAATATTAAAAACTCACCTTAAACTTTTTTCTAAATTCTCTTTCTTCCTTCTCCTGTTTCTTGCTTTTCTTTAGATCCAGACTAGAATGAAAAAAAGAATCAAGCTTTAACATCCAAGCACGTTTCCAGCCTGATACCACAACTCTGATGGGCTGACTTATGCATTCCATACTTTTCTGTGAATTTAACACATCAACTTGCCAGAATTGTTGCTGATGTGTTTAATTAAAAATTAGCTACCCATTGTGCAATGCTCTTGGAGACTTCTTAGGAATCTGTAACTGCTGGATTTAAGTGCTGCTTGCTGGTAATATCCATATTGTAGCGGGATGGAACATGGGCGGCTCGATCGATTACTATTGCGTAATTATTGCAGTTGAATGTAAAGCTACCATGCCCAGTTACAGTATGAGCGACGTAACACATTCAGCTTTATAATACTTTCATAGATCAACAGCGCAGATTTTCATGTTACTGTCTGGGTTTGCATAGAGGACACTTGCACTTTCCCCATTCACTGTATTCAGACCTAATCATGACCCCAGGATCTGGTACCTGTGTTTCTCCATTTGGCACTATCTATTACTGCAAGGTAAAGGGACTTCAGATGTTTGGATGTACCTGATTTCTGGTGGGGGGGGAGGGAACACGTCTGACACGGGATCTACATCGTCGTACACATCTGTTAACGGTATAAATGTCATTCACTCTAAGTATCCACATGGTTTCAAATTTATTTCTACATATGTTCAAGCCAAAACCAGTAAATTCCCACATTTTTCTTACCGTCATCCAAATTTTCGCTGCTGTAAAAAGAAACAAAACAAGTTTTACAAACGGTACCACGGTTTGTTTAGACTGGGCGCACTGGCCGTCTAACCTTCCTGACTGTTTGGAATTTATCATGCCAGCATTAAACAATTTACTGAAGATGTATGAAAGTGACGGCAGGTGACCTGTTCAGCTGGTCCGACGTGCCCACATCATAATAGAGGTCATTGGCGTCCGCAGGGGGCGGCGCAGGGAAAACCGCATCGCTGGGTTTGCACAGGAGCCTCCGTTTCACTTCCTCATAGTCTACTTCCACGCAGGTGTTGCTGATGTAGCCGTCTACAAATACAGGTTAAGAGCTATTGACGAGTGGCTCTTTACATCTGAGGCAAAGTGCAGACATTAGGTCAACTGTTTTATTTTCATCATGCATAACTGCATTTCTTAAGAATTGGCTGATGGTGGTTTGAACAGTGTTTCTCTGTGGGGGGTCATATCTATACTCTGTTGTTTGTATATTGAGAGCAGGCATGCTTCATTTGAATGCTGGCTTTGAAAGTGTTCTATACATACCAACATACTGCAGAGGGGCTCAAACAACCAGAACATGCTAGAACAATAAAGGCACAGGCACCAGTGAAATGAATATCTGATCTTGGAACCTGGCAGTTAGAAGGTAAGAAAGCTTTCAACACCATCAGCTGGCAGGACAGTGATCGTACGTTTGCATGGTTAAGTACCTGAAATAGCTCTTTACATTTTTACCAATTTAGCTCACCATCGAGGGCATCGAAAGGAGTTTGACATGGGGGGGGGCGCTATATTTAGACATCGCAATGGGCACATGTGAGATAGTCACACCATGAAAGATATGATGATGTTTAAAGTTATTTTACAATAATAATGATTTCATCATTTAAAATAAGACTAACACTATTTAGGATGCAGTTTCAGAAATAAACATAACTAAAACATGTGACCTATAAGATAAAATGATTTTGCCTGATACTGGATCACCAGTTATTACACTGCAGTGAGCTAGAAGCCTCCGTCTCGCCGCATGCAGGGCAGCCAACTTTGGTCACCTGACTGAGTTTTTTTCCCACACGTATTAAAATTTATTTGTATAGCACTTCTTCCTGTTCTTATAGGTATTAATACAGACATCAACTTTTGAATTCTGTGCTTGCTGAACCTATCTGGTTAACCATGAACTGTGCTTTTAACAACAAGAGAGCACACCCTGTGCCGTTTCTTATTCTACGTTCCAGCCTGGTTTTGCTAAAAGGCCTTCGGTCCATCTTATGGGCTGTTACAATTTATTCTGGAAAGAAGCTATATGTCTTACATTGAATTTGCACACCGATACTGATATTTTGAGGGGAAAAAGTATTGATTTTTTCATGAGTAATTGCTTTAATAATAAAAATCAATTAGGGTGACCTTATAAGTTCCAAAACGGAACACTTGTCTGGTGCAGGTCAGCCATTTGGGGTGGGTTAACCTGTAATTTTCCTTTAGTAACTGGTTTGTCTAGCTAATTAGATATAGCAGACATTCCCAATAAAGCACTCATCTGTATCTGTCAGTTAGTTACTGGTGTACCGATGAACACATTGTAGAAAAATTAAGTGGTTAAGGAAATGTTTCCCAACACAGTCCTTGGGGACCCATAGACAGTCCACATTTTTTGCTCCCTCCCAGCTCCCATAAAAACATGGACTGTCTGTGGGCCCCCAAGGACCAGGGTTGGGATGCAGGCAGGTCGCTGTATCTGACTTACAGTTGCCGGCCATTGTCCTTGCTAGCCACTTGCCCTCAGGGGTGTTCTTCACCTGGATGATCTCCACTCGGTCCCCCTGCCGCACGCTCAGGTCGCTCTTCCCGCCCTGGTAGTCACGAGTGACCCTGGCTATGTTAAGGACCTCCACGTCCTTCGGGAGCTAAGAAAAGATCCGCAGAGATACTCAGTGCCACGTTAACAGGAGACATATAAACATAGTTCATGGGAAATTAGAAGTTTTAGAGGTTTATGAAATCGAAACCCTATAATGCCAGGTGCACTTTTGCAGACAGAGAAATGAGCCAGCCAGCAGATATGCTGTGATTTATGCCAGTCTCTTTTTAATCCTCAAAAACAAGACCTTAAATTTTTTGCGGGACTCGTTCTCCTTCTTCTGTCTTTCCTTCTGCTCCTTCACTCCCAGTTCAGGCTGCTGTCTCACATCTTTAGGCATCCGCTCTTTGATTTCAGGAGGCTCAGTAAAATCTTCAGGTCTGTGGGCAAAAGGCATCAGGATGTTTAGGGCAGTTGGTTCGGTCTCCGTGCTCAGCAGGACTGGCCCCGTGTTAAGGTCTCAGCCTTGGACATGCGGCTCAGCAGGACTGGCCCGTGTTAAGGTCTCAGCCTTGGACATGCAGCTCAGCAGTACTGGCCCCGTGTTAAGGTCTCAGCCTTGGACATGCGGCACAGCAGGACTGGCCCCGTGTTAAGGTCTCAGCCTTGGACATGCGGCACAGCAGGACTGGCCCCGTGTTAAGGTCTCAGCCTTGG
>JAODLC010000036.1:694824-710194 GCA_026781145.1 Hippopotamyrus pictus | reverse complement strand
GAGCATAAGACAGAGAGGCAGCCTGTCGGGCCCCGTCCCTCTGCAGAGCATAAGACAGAGAGGCAGCCTGTCTGGCCCCGTCCCTCTGCAGAGCATAAGACAGAGAGGCAGCCTGTCGGGCCCCGTCCCTCTGCAGAGCGGAAGACAGAGAGGCAGCCTGTCTGGCCTCGTCCCTCTGCAGAGCGGAAGACAGAGAGGCAGCCTGTCTGGCCTCGTCCCTCTGCAGAGCATAAGACAGAGAGGCAGCCTGTCGGGCCCCGTCCCTCTGCAGAGCATAAGACAGAGAGGCAGCCTGTCTGGCCTCGTCCCTCTGCAGAGCATAAGACAGAGAGGCAGTCTGTTGGGCCCCGTCCCTCTGCAGAGCATAAGACAGAGAGGCAGCCTGTTGGGCCCCGTCCCTCTGCAAAGCACTCTGCAAGAGCAGCAGCATGCAAACACAAAGTGAAACTCATCCCACACAAATAAAGTGACCAAAAAGCCCCAAATCCTTCTAACACTATGCATACAAACTGACACCAGATCCATGAAGAACACAGAGAAATCATATTAGCTGAAGATCCAGGGTAAAATATAAATGACTGATGACATTTTGGAAATTATTTTTTATATATTGCATATCTACACCCAGTCAATCAATGGGACAGTTTCACTAGAAAGCAACTTTATCTGTCTCATAGTGAGGTCCATTTCAATCATGGGTCTTCATGGTATTTTTTTTTAGATTTTATTTGGCAATATCTACTTTTTACATTTCCGTTCTGGTTCAATGAGATCTCTCAACAACTAAAATTCATTAAGCAAATATGTGATACATGTTAAATTATGTGATTTTTCTTAAATTTTTTCAGTTACTCACAACACTGACCAGTTAGCAGATACAACATGGATGGTTTATCAGATTTCCCAGATTAAATTAGACTGAGACTGTTGCGCAGCTCTGAAATTAAGAGAGCGTTAGGAATGCCTCAAAAAGTGTGAAATACAGCAGGAAGATTGCAGAACCATATTTTTGACATCAGTTACACCAGCTGACGATAAATTGTGGAGAGAAATGGGGAAACAGTCTGGTTCCTGTAAAAATGAGGTCACAGCCGCAGCTGTAAAGAGGGCAATGGCACCTCCCTAACTGCTGAAATTAAGTAATATGAACTTTACTGACACTATTCATAACAGTGAGGAATGTATGAAAATCAACAACTGGGTTAATAATTGGTTAAATGTAAACTCTGAACAATGTACGCAGGCAGGAAACGCCAGCGACCACACAGAGAAATGGGTACACTTAGGAACTCCAACAATGGTAGCCATAGAGACAGTAGTTAACCTATCAGAAGCATGCATTCGCTACTCTGAATTGTTCAAAGACACAGGAAATAGGCAGTTTTTCTCTGTGTTGCCTTACAGATTACTGCATCATGCACAGCCTTACACAAAACGGTGTTGTCCCGAAAACATATTCTATACTGCCGCATTTGAAATGATTAACAGTAACATTGTACTTTCAATTAAATACCTGAGGTACACGAGTATTGTTTTTATATGAAAGGAGTTACCAGATATTCTCAACCAAATCAGCAAAAATGTAATTTATTAAAGAAATGACCCGTAATATAAACGGAATCCAGATAATGCCGGATAGCCCACATAGAAATAAACGAAGATAGCGCAACCTATTTATTACTCGTGGAAACAAATTAACGAACAAACATAATGTAAGGACATGACTATTCATTGTGTGTTATATGAACCTTTCACCATTCACCACACCTTGAACTCACTGTATATGTACTGTAGTGTACATTCAGCTGACTGGAGACTTCAGCATTATACACCACGAGTTCTATGATTAGCAAAGGAGACATGTTACCACATCATGACTGTGCCTTCTGGGCCCAGAACCATCTGATCCGGGGTGATGCTGCTCTACACTTCTGAAGTGTTTGAGGCAACTAGTCAAACCTGCAGCCTTCTTTTCATTTACTTTTAACATCTTTCCTTTGCAGTTCATCCTATTTTCATCCTAATTTACACCAAATTATGCCCCCTGGCTCTTTGAAAAGTGCTCCAAGGTCTCCAGCTGAATAACCCCAAGCTCGGTCCTCACCAACACCGTAGAGGGGTATGTCTCAAAGGAGAGCAGGACAGGTTATGCAGAAATGAAAGGATCCCTGTGTACTTACACAAATGGCAAATAAAATATCATTTCAGTGTCCCCAGGGTGTTTCTTGCCTTGGGTTTCCTTGGCAGGCTGTGAGGTCACTCTGACCCCCCCCCCCTCCCGAGCATGCCTTCTGCATTTCAGTCCCACCCGACCTGTCTGCTCCACCTGCACCTGAATAACCCAGACCCTAACCTCAGAGCACTACTCACTACTGTTTCTAGCACCTGAAAGCTATTTTGGAAGGTCTCCTGGAATATGACTCCCATTACAGGATAGGCAGGTACATCAAATATCTAATCATAAACATATTTTATGTGAAAGCAAGCACACGCTTAAATTATATTTTCATATCCTGATATTTTTTAACAACAAACAGCAGAAAGTAATCATTTACTGCATCCTTTATAAATTGTGTAATCTGTAGTAATAATGTTCATATTTGAGTAGAAACCACAATCACACTAACAGTATCAAAGATGATTTTGGTTTGGTGCTGCTTCCTTAATCTCTGTTCGCTACTGCAGCTGTTTCTAAAGCTGCTTTATTTAAGTACAGCCAATCCATCTATATTGTTTACAATTTATTTTAAATCTGAAAACCAACAACAAAAAATACCTTAAGTGAATGGCAGTAACTTTCTGTCTGAGAAAGTAATTTTTAGATCGAAATTTCTTAGTATAAATATACAGGAAAATGTAAAGTGTATAAATGTTCATTAAACACTTCACTGTTCATGTTCATTAAACACCCTTAAAGTGCGAAATTATGACTTATGTAGTTATGTTTGTGATTCAACAGCGTATGACTGTAAAAGGAGCAAGACAGTAAAACAAAACAGTATTACAAAAAAAAAAAACACCAAAAGCTCCATCTATAACCAGCGCCAGGAATCCGTATCCTAGATCGGACCAGACTGTGCAGATTGTAGTTTCTTGTTCGAAAACTACATATTGACACTCTACACCGTGCTTGGGTAAATGGTCAAGAGCAATTTTAATCACAGGTGCAATTACCATGAAATTCCAGAAAATTATTCCCCCGGGGGCACCTTGCTCATTAAACATAATGAATTGTGTAATAACGAAACGGAAAAGGAATCAAGCCGTTCCGAATTACATTACTAGAGAAATCCATTACTTTACACCATCTACTGATAAACAATCAGCAACAGTACGCGTCGTCGCATCATCCTTTGTTTTGAAACAACCCAGAATTACATAAATCGATAAGATAATGCTGCAATTACACCGCCGACAATTGTGCTGTATCTTACCATGTTTAAGAACGTCGTTTACGGTCCAAAAACGCAAGCTTGACACGTTAGGATCCCACGTAGGAGAGTGTTTTTCGGAAGTTCAGGTGCTGCCCCGCACGTAGTGGTTCCGCTTTTCTCGTAAAGCACATTACCTCGGTACTGTAGGCTGTAACCTGCGCGCAACCGGCCGAAAGGCGCGTCAGGAAATGCAGCCGGCGCCGTGCCCACCGCCCGTCTCCTAACTCTTCTGCAATATTTAAAATACTTGAATAGTGAACAATCCAGTAACGCGAAGACTATAATGGGAAGCTTTTCTTTTAAAAACGCTCTATTCTGTAACATTTTTCAGTTCTGCACACACTTTCACATCTTATTTCCCTGCGGAGGTTACAGCGTAAGTTGGGCATATTTTCACATTCTTTCCAAAATTCTAAATCTAAGCATAATATTTAAATAAACGCTGATTATTTGAAAATTTTTCTCACGAATTGTTATCAGAGACAATGAGATTTATCGAAATGAAGGCACTGTATGACTAACGGACCGTTAACACTAAACATTGTAATTGATGCGTTCATGGTTATACAGCTGACTGTAAGGAGCGTAGCTATTCATTTATATTTATTTGGACTGAATATATTTTGTATAGCTACATTATTGCGTAGCTTTTTTATATTACTGTTTATTTTGCGATTTTAAAATAATAAAACACACTTTTATTATTGCTTGTTAAATATACATTCATAATCGAATAAGGTATACATTAATAATGTAATGAAACATGTCGGTTATACTATCAAGCTATACTTAAGTGATTTTTAAATAATAATAAAAACACCTTTAAAACATTCGTAAATGTAGTTTCAGAAACAGTGGCATGAGAGACACGTCCTGCGTCGTGACACGTGTGTGACCACCGCAGTGCCCCCCCCCCCCCGCAGTAAAGGCGTCAGGCAGCGGCTCACCAAAGCCCTTTCTATACGTACTTGGGAGCCGAACACATTTGAGTTTTTGAAATTTCCAGCTTGTTAAGCACTTTAGTTTTTTTTTTTTATTGTTTTATAATAATGGCGTTTTTTTGCAGTTTTTTGTTTGTGCTGTGATTCAAATAAAGACCATCTCCTTGTTCCTTTATTCCTGTGTACAGTTACTCACATCACGACCACTGTGTATGCATGGGAAATGACAAAAAGGTAAGATATCATTGCGGCTCTAAAGACGTGAAAAATGTGGATGCAACTAAATGAAAAAGTTAGGCGCGTCAGCGCAACCAATGCAAGAAATTAGTCTGGAGCCTGTAAGGGTCTGTATCTTAGAAATGGGAAAGATTTTTGTCTTGTTTCATCCAAAATTTATAGAGTTCTGAGCGTGGTGTTGGATGCCAGCTTTACCAATGTAGGGGTGTCAGACAATAAACCTTGTTTGAAGGAAAGAACAGCTGCCCACCTGGCCGGCACAACGCCAATTACAGCAAAGCATTTTATTAATCCTTAAAGGATAAATTTATACCCTCGTTGAAATTCAGTGTGTTAGATAAAAGCAACGCGACTCTGATCACCCTGTCACTCTCATCCATATAATCTAATAAATACAAACTTATTATCGACAATTAAACATATGCATTTATAGTGTGAGTAAAATTTTTTGGCACGATCTGTCTTAACAGATATTTTATCATAATTTTTCCACCAAATCTCCTGGTGAGGATTATAATGACTTATTTTCAGAATTTGAACACAAAGTATAAGCGATAAATCGTATCCATCAAACCATCATTTCCCCAGCTAATTATCTCTCTATTCATTTAATATTTATCATACAGTTTAATTCTGTTTAATTTCACAGAAAGTAACCATTGATGTAATGCTGTCTTAAAATGAACGTCACCTTTACCGCGTTTTAAAAAAAAATCCCATAATGAACCCATGTTCTAATTGCTGATCCTGGCGTGCATCACAGGGGCATGGAATTCCCCCGGGAAGGGGGGGGGGGGGCAAGGCTGGCGCTGTGAGCTGCAGGAGGTGATACAGGTGACCTGGCAGCATGTGCATGCCCCATGCAGCACTGTTAATAAGTATTAAATAAAATCAGAAACCAATACTTGTATTAAAAATAACTCTGAAGGCACCGGCCATCACGTCATTCCTTTACTGCATTCCGTAAGGAGTCTGTGGAGAACAATAGGACACATTAATAGCTGTATATCATTATTTGCAGTTTAGTACATTTAGACAATAATACAACAGTTATAACAGTTATAGTAAAAAGCATAATTATGCTTATTTTCTAACTTTTCATATTTCATGTTGATTTATTACTAACTGAATGCTCAAACACCAAAGTGTGGTTCTGTACTGTACAGGCATAATTACCATGTGTTCCTGTTATCTTCCATGTTGTATTATTTATCAAAAGGTCTGCTGTTGAAGACATTAGAAACCTACGACAAAGAGAATAAAAAGAGAACAGTTTTAATTCAGTACAATATTTATCTTAAAGAAGAACCTTTTTCAGATTTGCTACATTACAATAAACCGTTTAAATCTTCATAAAAAAGCCTGCGTTTTTGACTGACTGCAGATGTAAAGAGCAGCAAGCAGAGACGTACCGGCTGCAGGCCTCCTGGTGCTGGATGGTTCTGCAGCGCTGTATGTTGGTCAGATGTTGAGGCCACACTGAGTTGTGGGAACATCATTTCTCTAGAGCCGGAGACTTGGCCAGCAGTAGCGAAGAAGCCGGCTGTCACCTGGCCCATCGACCCAGCTGGCTGAGTCCACAAGCCAAGTGGCTGGGCCCCTGTCTGTGGCTCCATGCAGGGCTGAGCCCATCCGGACACAGTCTGCTGCTGATCCCAGGGGCCAGGGGCACTGGGCTGTCCTGCTGAGCCCCAGGGGCCAAGGGGCCCCGGTGATGGAATACTGGGCTGTCCTGCTGAGCCATAGGGGCCAAGGGACCCCAGTGATGTGACACTGGGCTGTCCTGCAGAGCCCCAGGGGCCAAGGGGCCCCGGTGATGTGACACTGGGTTGTCCTGCTGAGCCATAGGGGCCAAGGGGCCCCGGTGATGTGACACTGGGCTGTCCTGCTGAGCCATAGGGGCCAAGGGGCCCCGGTGATGTGAGACTGGGCTGTCCTGCTGGGCCCCAGGGGCCAAGGGGCCCCGGTGATGTGAGACTGGGCTGTCCTGCTGGGCCCCAGGCTGTTAGATTGGCCTCTGCTGACTGGCCTAAAAGGCCTGTTGCTGAACAAGAGGTCCAGTGAGTTGGTGCTAGAGATGCTTGAAACAAGAGAGAACACAATGCCCCAATACTGAAAACCTTAATCGAAATGTTTTTATATTTCAATCAATAGAAAAAAACAAAACCTGAACTTTGGTTCAATCCCAGTAATTTAACACATCTTCATGAACTGAATGAATTTCTGGCAATATCTTGTTTATAATAAAACACATTAAACTACTGAATCACAAACACTTTTATGCATAAGAAGCAAGGGATATAAGTGTATAATATATAGATATATCACCTGCTTCCAAAGTTGAAGTTGCAGGCGCAGAGGTTCCATTGAAGACAGAGAAGACACTGTTAAACTCATCTTGACATGAAGTCTGTGAACACAAAGTTTACTGATGTAGAAGACTGGAATGATTTTTGCTGAAAGATGCAATCATGGCCGGTACTTATATAAAAGGGGATACATTCCAGGGATATAAAGATGGGAAATTTACAGCAAGTTCCCTTCAAAAAGAATGGAAGAAAACCACATGGATAGGGTTTCAGTCTTAAGGGATGTTTTACAGCTGGCAGGTCAGGGCTAAGGAGGTTCTTACATGGCTTGGACCTACCAGGGCAGAAAGCTGAACTGGAGAAGAAGGCAGAGGATTGAAGAGATCTATGACATCAAGGCCCTTATAAATTAGAAAATATAAAATGCATGTCAACTTTTCTTCAAAAAAAGTACTGTGTTGTGACACTAACTACTAGTTTTTGTTACACACAGGCACTGATTCATATGACTCCAAAAATGTACATCTCGTCTGATTACATCTGCATCCCTGCTCACGGTACACGGTCTCAGTCGTGCAGAAGCCTCAGCGGCTCACAGACTTTCAAAAGTGAGATTCAAGTGTCCCCCCCCCCCCATAGCTTAAAAGGAACAAGACATTTGCTAAATTTACACGCCCCCACAACACACTGGATCACAAAGAAAGGTCATGATACGAAGATGCGTCTGTGGACAGAACGGCAAAGTGAAATGAAGGCTCACCTTCGGGGGGGCAGCCACGTGCTCATCTAGAAGCAGGCAGAGACCATCCTGCTGGAAATGATTAAGAGATACTTTCAAAAACGTGCCTGACCGACATCATCTTACAGTAACTGTACTTCTCATGGAAAATGTAAGTAATGAAAGACAGCACACACTGGAAACCAAACAAGAACAGGTTTAAGAACACGGCGATGAAGTCACATTGCTTCTTACTTGTGTGGACAACGTCTCTGATCTTTCAGCAGATGCTATCTGGAAGGCATCTTTTATATCTTCTATAACTGGATCAGCCTGTGAGGAGAGGCAGCACTGATGTGAACCTAGTAATGAATCACATAAAAATAAATATAGGTATAATAAGACTAACTGTCCAATGACTCACATCTTAAGACATGATTTTAGAAGACCGAGACTCATTTTAAAAAACAAAGAGTTACTTCACCAAATCCAGCATACATGACTTGTCTTAAGCCACCAGCCAGTTGGTGAATCGCGTTACAGGGCCGGAAGGTGCGTAGAATAAAGGAAAAAAAAAAAGTGATGTGTGGTTTAGCTGAAGACGTGTGACGATACACGGTAGAGATTCCTTCAGCTCTAGCTTGTGAAACAGTATTGATATTATTAATAATACAGAATTATTAAATCAGTAATTGTCTTTTCAGATTACATTGCACATACGGGTGGAACAAAGACAGACATCATCCGGAAGAGCCGCTTTAAATGTCTGGTGTCTCAGACTGATGACTCGTCCCCTTCTGTGTAACTTATAACAGGCTTTGTGCTCTTCAATGGCGTGACCCCCCCCCCATTCGGAGGTGGCTCATGTGTCACATGCCTCCAGCACGCCTTTTAGTGACGTTTTAAACGAGCCTGAAGCCCACAGACGAGTGTGATCGCTTTTGCTCGTGGCTCTGGACGCAGCTGTGATAGGAGGAGAGTTCAGCGGAGCGGCACGTTGCCCAGATCCAGCTACTCACTAAATTGGCCATCTTGATGAAGAACAACTTGAAGGTTCCCTCATGTGCATAGATGTAGGAGAAGGCTCTGGGCTGGGAGTCGTCCTTTTTCACAGAGCTGATCCTCTCCAGCTCGTGCTTGTGCTCTACTGCCTGTGAGATGCATAGCACAGCTGTAAGCTTCTCCTTCATTCATTCCTTAACCTCCAAAGTCTGGCTAAATCAGGGTAACTTGCGTTCTCTACACTGTAAGTAGGGCAGTAGACAGCCTTCGTACCAGTTTGTAGACTCTGCGATGTGAACTTAGGGCTCCCTCTATCAGTGACTGGATGTCTTCCGTTGCAAATAATTCATTCAAAAGTCTTATGCAATACAATGGTCATTCACGCGATGGTCACGAGTTACTAGTAGTTTGCAGGAAGCCAATGAGTTGCTCGAATAACAGAAATAGGATCAATTATGGAAATTTTGCATTCTTTTTAAATTCTGCTTATACATGTGTACATTGTGGCAGTACAAGGAAGTTCTCTTTGTGTCAGGTGTTGAGTGTCATGCTCTATTTCTCTTTGTCCCTCACACAGAACACCCTAAATCTCAACATTTCAGAATTTCAGGAAGTATGACTCTCAGGTAAGAAGCAGGACAGGAGACAGAGGCCACGAACAAAAGTCTGCTTGGTTAACTATGCAAAGGGCAAACATGTTTTCGCACTATCTGCATTAAATATATCCAAACTAAACTAATTACTTGATATCAAAATGTTTTGTTATGTATGTAAATATTAAGGCACACTAATTTGGAAACGACTTTATCTGACACTGAACTGCAGAAGCAGCTTATTTTCCTGCTGCCCGGCCTAGCTCTCACCCCGGTCTTCTCATCCACGATTCGGACGCAGGCGTCGGAGACCTTCAGCCACACCCTTTGCTTGTGAAGTCCTCGCTGGCGTGCTGCCACCTCCTGGCCCTTTGGACAGCAGAGTCACGCTTAGGTCACGTCGACGGCAATGCCTGAAGTACCACACAGACCCTGACGCCACACAAAGTGTCTCTGTGGAGACCCTCGGAATCTGCTGTTTTGTGGTACCAACAACATTCCTGCAAAATGCTGTATCGTGGGATGTATATGATTGCTATAGATGGTGACGTTCTCCTACACCAGGGGTCTCCAACTCCGGTCCTGGAGAGCTACTATCCAGGAGGTTTTCTGTCCCACTTGGCTTCTGATGAGCCACACCTGCTCCTGGTGTTTACCTGAGAACTAGTGTGGCTCATCAGAAGCCGGGTATGATAGAAAACCTACTGGATAGTAGCTCTCCAGGACCGGAGTTTGAGACCCCTGTCTTCTAATGGAATGAGTGGACTTTGGGCAAAGTTATTTCATACTGTAACCCTCATTTAGAACCCAGAGAAGCTTTTACGGCCAAACCAAACCGAGCACTGGGGGGTGTTACATACTTCAGGCCAGATCAGTCCCTTCCACTGACCCCAGGTCTGCTGCTAATGTGCTTTGGCTCCACATACAGTAACTGCTGTTAGCTTTGCATGTAGCTGTGGGATTCAATGCAGTTAAATTATTAATTATTATTATTATTATTATTATTATTAGAAGACTAACAAATGATGGCGAGACGAAGCGACTTATCTCTCAAACTTTCCAGCACCATTATTATGATTAAGAAATTAGACTTCGGCTTCAGTCTTTAATGGAGACTGCCCACACAACCCTTCACACATTGCTTGCGTTCAGTGTCTCTACGGAATGGAGGGTCTGTGCCTCCTCAGGAAGTTCTCAGATGACCTGCACAGCTCCTAGCTGGACGGCGGAGCTACCTTCAGCTTCATCATGGAGTCCAGGCACATTTTGTCACCCTGGGCATCAGCCACGTCGTCCACACCGATGAGTTTGGCTTTGTAGCGCACGCCATCTCCCTGGAAACGCTGTGCTAGGTAGTCTGGGCTCTTCTCACTGACGGAGGCTGTAAACGGCAGTGCACACCAGTGCCTAGTGAAAGGACTTTGGCAAATAAGAGGATTTAGATGCTCTTGGACATTCAGGTGTTTGATTTGAGGTATGAGTCAGTAACCTGTAAAGAGAGGAGAATTATCATGCCTGGTACTGTTTCTGTGTGATAAATTCAGTATTTGGATTATCTGGTCCATGGGACAGGGTGTGTGCAGCAGCCCAGTGTCTCGGGGCAAAGCTTTCTGTCACACGAGTGTCCACTGACGCTGACACAGTGGGCTGTCATAGAGGAACACTCTGCTGAGTAGCATCCAACCGTCCATAAGCATAAGGAGCATGTGACAGGGTTCCCAGCCCCCTGGGGGGGAGGCCAGACCCCCGAAGCGGATGCATTAGAGTGGACTGTGGGGCGATATCAGAGAACCCATGGAGATCTATGCAAACACAGAACTAGACGGGGCACCGATTCGCTGGATTAGGCGACACCCTTCCAGTATTGTCCGGAATAACACTTACGATCTAACTAAATAATACTATGTGTGTGTATCACCTGATATAACTGAAGTATTGCCATTAGTAAATAAAAACAATAGTTAAATTCTGCTGGGGTACGGAAAAGCACCGTTCCTGCTACGTAGCTGAGACCCCATGACCAACGATGCAGGCAAATGCCGTTACTCCTCTGCTGTGTGTTCTGCAACTCTAAGTGTTTTTTTGATTACATGTTTATTTCCTTTTTATCTCAGGAACAGAAGTGAAATAATTTTTAGGTTTGCACATCTACTTCAATTTAATATTTACAACATACACAAGAACAATATCATTCGCTATTCTCTACATAAGATGTAAGTGCACCAGCCTGCTTCCAGAAAAAAACATGTGGCAGGTCAATAAATGTAAATATAAACTAAAACGGTACGAAAATCTAACTCATTTAATACATGTAGTAAAAGAGAACTCTGCTCTTGTCGGTTAATATCTAACCTGCTTTTTAAGCACTTTCTGTTCAAGGAAACAGCAGAACACTTTCTGTGTCTGTTTAAAACAAGGTGTTTTAAACGCAGAAAACACTTAAGCTTTTACAGATGATTTATATGGCAAAAACCTTTGGTCAGTTTTAATTCGGAATCCATCGTTCACGTAGAAGGCCTTTAGATCTGTGTGAGAAACGCAGACCTACCAGCCATCTTTTTGCTCGAAAACAGCGAAATATTATCAGGCCTATTTAAAATCCTCATTTTGTGCCTCGCTTTCTTGACCAATATCGAAATCATGCCAGAACCACTTACAGGGTCAGGTTGCCAGGTAGCTCAGTGTGCCAGGGCCCCTCTGTCACTGGGCAAACTCTCACACGCTGGGCATGATCACACGCTATGGCACACACGTTTTTAGAGAAACCTTCACTCGCAGCTTGTTATTGCCAGGAAACTCATGCAGACCGCGGCAGCTACGGCGGGCTTCGCACGAGGCCGAGCCACACAGTCTCTCACCTTTTTTGTTGGGCGGTCGGCCCTTGGCCGTTCCCTGTTCCTGGGCTGCATTACTGACGGCTGCTTGGGAATCGTCTTCAGCTTGCATGGTGATGCAATTTGCTCCTTAGCAAACTCCTGCCAGAATTTCACAGAAATTCACACTTGCTTTTTTTCCCCAAAGGATAACTTCAAACCTACATCCTAATTGGAAATAAAGATGCTGTAGGATTTGCCACATGGAGATACCTCACCTGAAGGATGTTTCTTCTGGGTCCCTTCTGCTGTCAGCAGCATTTTGAGAATCTTTTGGGCAAAGGTTACAGTGTAAGCATTTCTGGTGACACATTAACATCCTGTGTGCATTGCACACATGTATAACAGTGATGTTGACTATTAAATTGCACACTTACATCTGTCCATGGAAACTCAAATACATCTGCTGAATGGATCAGGCACATAGTCACGTAGGAAAATAAGAGGTTTGGACCGATCAGGCATGTAGCCAGGCAGTAAAACTATTATTCCCCCCCGCGCACACACACACACACACACACACACAAACACACACACACACACACTCACTGGAATTTATTTCTGGCTACAGGCCTTAGACTGGATGAATGCGAATTCACTGCAAAAATAGCAAACGGAGTGTTTAGCAGGACACAACTGGATGAGTGTTATCTGTAATAGGTCTTGTGTTGTTTGGTGACCAGATAATCCACCCATTTTCTATAACTGCTTATTTGAAATAGGGCCACAGTGATCGAGCAGCCTATCCTAGAGATCACAGGGCACTGATCACTGGGCACCGATCACAGGGTACAGGAATCCTAGATGGCATGTAGCAATAAAGACCTTCTACAAGTAAATAATTAGCAGTAAGCATTATACATCTTAAGTGACGCAGAAAGATGTTTTTCTGTTATGCACAGTGTTGTGACAGTCCACCATTATAATTTTAAAAGTAAGCACAGTGTATCCACAGATAACGTGCATACACAATGATCAGCGGCAGATCTACTATGTGTGATATCTGCGGCCATTGGCCTCTCCACAACATTGACAGATTGCTTTGATGAAGCACAAGTGCTGTGAACATTTCATGGCTTAAATGCATACAATGGGGGTTAAGACTCCTGTGTGCGAAAAATAGCTGGTCTGATTCCTGCTCCCAGCAGATCAGCTACACCACCATTAGGCCCTTGAGTAAAACCTTTAAACATAACTACTCCAGGGGTGCTGAACACTAACTGACCCTGCGATCTGCTCCCAGCAGATCAGCTACACCAGCATTAAACCCTTGAGTAAGACCTTTAAACATAACTACTCCAGGGGTGCTGAACACTAACCAACCCGGCGACCTGCTCCCAAACTTCACTCTCACCTGTGTCACTGCGGAGACCAAGGTGGGTGTTGTGAAAAAGGGAACTTACGGATTATTAAAATACAACAATAATAATAAGATGTTGGCTGGCTGGCTAGATAGCTATCGCATAGATTACTATGTAAAGCTAATTTTTGGCTGTACACTTGGCCAGTCATTGTCTCGCAACAAACAGAGTCCTCTCGCGTTTCCTTATTTTGTTTCATTTCCAAATCTTGACAGAAATTAGACGTCATACTAGCCATCTCAGTCAGCGATGCTGTGCGGTATTCACATTAGGAGGTGTGCTAGCACAGAAACTCCTTATGGTTTGTGTAGCAAACTGGATACTGACTTAGTAGACATGATGAGGGGGTGTGAGAATAATGTTTGAAAAACAGTGAACCTAATACAAGAACACAGGAGGGGGGGGCACTAGAGCTGCACAAGGGCTGCAGACATACACTATGGACTCAGGTTATAGTGTTTTTCAACCTTGGGGTCGTGACCAAACGTGGGGTCACCCAGAATTCAAATGGGGAATTCTTGGTGTTCAGTAATTACACGCCAGCACAGTGTTCAGTAATTACACGCCAGCACAGTGTTCACTAAGTTTCATTAAAATACATACTGCACATTTATTCCAAAGAAATAACAGCTTCTATATGATGATTCTCTCTCGCAGGAAATGCTGAGAAAGTGACGTCTTCAACAGCACCACACAGGATCAGTTTACAAGCACGCTGAGCAGACTTGGAATTACAGTACAGTGGTCATAGATTAAAGCCAGAGAACAGAATTACAGGCTTTCTCCCCTTTGACTATTTACAAGTACATTTTTCCAATTGACTGCGGAATTTTTCTTACTACAACTAATGAAATCTAATATATATAATATCAGCTACCTTAGGAAGAGTAAGCACTGTCTGATTTATTTACTGTTGTGAATGCATCGTACAATTATAACTGAAAGTTGCAATAATTAATAGTGATAACACACTGTGATGCAGCAGTGGTGGAGTTGTTAGATAATGGATGGATGGTTGATACAAATGTATTTTGGATACATAAAATACATTTTATGTTTTGCAATTATCTTCAGAGATATCCCTCTAGATATCCCTCTTGTGGGGGGTTAAAACACAGGAAATGTGACCTACAAAGCGTGAGAAGACACTGAGAATCCTAACTGCCTGAGGCATTATGTTTGTGTAACATGTTTATATAATATTGTGTGTGCGTGCCTCATTACCACTTAGTAAGTAAGACCAGTTCAGTTTGAGCTCGTCTCAGGCACCGCGGCCCATGCCTGGACCCGCACCGTGCTGCCCAGTCCAAGGCCCCCCATACCAGGACGGGAGGGGTGGCGGATGGGATGGCAACCCACCTGAAGGCCCACGAACGTGATGGAGCGCAGGCCATGGAGAGACACCAGCCAGCCTGACTGCAGCAGGAGGAGAAGTGGACAATAATCACCGATCTGCGAATAACAGAACAGCATTAAGGTCTCCTTTATTAGAGAGAGATGATGAAAATGTTTGTTAGTGGAAAAGAGTGAGAGCGTCTTGAACAGACATGGATACCAGAACAAAACCGGATATTTTTAACAATTTGTTTTGGGTTTGAGATATTAAATATTTGCATTATCTTGCATTTATTTCATGCATAAATAGTCTTGATATAAGCAACGTACAATGTCTTGTTTAAAAAGAGATTAGTCTTCAAAAATGAAATATTTTGTTGCTGGGAAATGAGCTGTGGGTAGTGACCGAAAGAACGAGATCGCGAGTGCAAGCGGCCGAAATGAGTTTCCTCCGTAGGGTGGCTGGGCTCTCCCTTAGAGATAGGGTGACGAGCTCGGTCATTCGGGAGGGGCTCAGAGTAGAGCCGCTGCTCCTCCGCATTGAGAGGAGTCAGATGAGGTGGCTCG
>JAODLC010000036.1:646917-667800 GCA_026781145.1 Hippopotamyrus pictus | reverse complement strand
ATTTGGATTTTTACAACATTATTGTTGAAATACACAGTCCTGAAAAAGGGACGTTTCTTTTTTTGCTGAGTATATTTCTCATAACATAAAATTTCTGTTTCAACTTTTGATATGTTGTCTTTGTTCTATTTCAATTAAACATGGGTTTATATAACTTGCAAATCATTGCATTTTGGCTTTATTTACATTTAACACAATGTCCCAACTTTTTTGGAAATTGGGTTGTATTTAAACTTTAAAAACTGGCAATGTACAGTACTGTGAAAAAGTCTTAGGCAGTCAAAGAAAATGATGTATAAATGATCATGTTGGTGTAGAATTGTATTTGTCAAAGTGTGCTAGCACAGCCATTTTAAAGCCTCTTCTGAAGTCATCCCTGTGCATACAGCAACCATTCAATACACCCATATATTTTTGACTCAACCACTAGCACACCTCATATGGCTGATCAATACCTCGCCGACATTTTAAACTAATTAAATTAACTTATTAAGCAAGCTGGTGGTGAAATAACAAATACATGGAATAACCAAATTGACAATGAGGAGAGGATTGGGAACTGAAGGGTTCATCTAGCCATCCAACAGGATCTCAGTAACTTTTTGAAGAAGAGATGAAATTTGTTAGTGTTTATTGGGTCATTCTTAACTTGCATACATTATAATGTTAAATTGTTTTTTCCTGAGCAAATACACCCTTACTAGCCAGATAAATAGCTTTGAACATTTCCTTTGACTGCCTTAGACCTTTGCACAATGTTGTAATAATACATGATGACAAAAGTAATTTGTAGAAAACAGTGTGGGAAAGGTATTTCTTATAATAAAGAAAAAAAGAGAGAATACATTGTCAACTTACAAATCTTAACTGCTATATTGACAAATGTTCATCATAATCATATCATCGTACAGACTAACAACATGTAAAAAGTCAGTATTTAGAGGCCTTGCATGTTACTGAAATTTTTAGGGCTCTTCACTTTCTTTTCAGCTGCATAGACCTCGAAGCCCTTACATCACTAGAGATTATTTTGAAGTTGCCCAACAATTTGCATTTGGTCTATTAGACTTTGCATTCTTTATTTCTAAATGAGCACAGACAAATTGATGTTTGGTAGTGTAATTATGGTGGACCAAACTGAACAGTGTGAGAATGAAATATGCCCATACCAATAACCAGAGAAGATGCCCACAACACCCACAGATTACAAAAATTCCATTAAAGTGTCTTCATTTGATGCATAACATACACATCCCACTCCAAGCGGTTTGTTCCTAGGCTCCAAATAACCTGTGAAAACACACAAAATAGGTGGGGATGATTTAAAATTGTTCTGAAATTTGTTTTCAGTTCACTTATTTTTTAAAATAATGATGAGAGTAATATTAAAACATAACATATTTACAAATAAATTTTTAAATACTTACAAAATCATGCAAAACATCATAAAGATGTTCCATAACGCAATAAATATCCGAAAGTACCGGAGGCTCAGAAGAAACTCTCTGATATTTTCTCCTAAAAAACACAAAAGCCCATTTTACCGCAATTCCACCATTTATAAAAACAATTTATGTTTAAGGGCTTTATAATTTAAATACCTGAAGTTGGTGCATGAGATTCATCTCCAAATCCTTGTGATTCCTTTTTTTTCCTGTTCATGAGAATAATTATTTTATTCACCAGTGTGCAGGTACAAGTACATAGGAATTCTTTAGCTTTCGAATACCCCATCTTTCCCTCCTATGAGGCACACGCACAGATAGTGAAACAGAGATTAGAGCGGAAGGCCAGTCATTTCCCCCTAAGGCCCTGGAGCATTCTGGGGGGTTAAGGACCTTGGCTCATCAGGCCACCAGTGATATGATTACGCTGCCGTCCTCGGGATTCGAACCGCCGACCTTTTGGGCGCAGACATACAGTAGACGCCTCTATTTGCGACGGCTGGAGGCCTTCATAGCTTGGGTCGTTAACTAACACCAGCATATTATAGGAGGAGTTCTCCTACGTATGACCAATTCATTAAAATACAGAAATGTTTATTGCTACAATACTTACAGTTTGAAGTTTAGCACAGCTCCCGCATTGACAAGTAAGGTCCTAAAATAAATGCGAAACAGTACAAATTCCATAAAACAAGCCTCAAATGTAAATGAAACCATTACGTTTTCAAAAACTGAACAACTTAGCAGGAAAACAAATATAGCTGACGACTAACTTGTGTGTTCAGCACAAGCATCTATATTTTAAACAAGTAGTTATATTTCTATTTGTCGTTTCACAGGGGTAATGAAGTACGCCCTAAAGTTAAAAAGAACATATCTGAAATACTAATAAATTTTAAATTACCCGAATATCAGTATATCCCCGATCATTTTGTCCACCTCGCAGCACCACGTAAACAAACCCGACACAGGAAACAGGCCGAGGCTGCGCCAATAGCGTCACAGCTTACTGTTCCGTACCCAATGAAAATCCCCGATGATTGGTCAACCAAACATGAAGTGAAAACCCAAACTTCCGGCTGTTCAAGCGGAAGAGCTTTTTATAAGCAATATCCAGTGACAGTCGCATGTGTCTGATAAAAATCAGTTGAACAATTAGGGCTTTGTTCACTAGGAGGAGAAGCTGATGCGTTTTAATGTGTATGAGTAAGATCTGGTTATAAATCCCAATGTCCCAGTATGTATTGTTCCGTGGATCAACAGGGGATTAGTAGTTTAGTACATATGGGCTATTTGGTTTAGGCGTTATTGTAACGTGCGTCTTATGGAGCTTCAGTTGGACATTGCAGATTGGCTACTTTTTAATGTTAAAGTCCCTTGCCGTGTACTTCGACTAGTCTTTAACCTAAGAGTTTTAAAACGCTGTTTAATACAGACTTTCAAAATAAGTTTCATCGATGTTTCTAAATTTCGTACATTTTTACAACTCGCTGAAAGTGTATGTCTTCGTCGTATGGTTTGTTTTTTAAGGCTGACATTCAGGAACACTTTGATCTAACTGCACATTCTTATGACTTTCATTTAGATTCGGGTCCACATAACTCCTCTCTGGTAATATAAATATAGTTACCCTGTGACGTATTACCAGATTAGTGGTGTTAATAATTATACTATTATCGTAAAAGATGTATTTTGCTAATTTCAGTACATTGTTAATGGGTTGGTGATTCACAGCATGTTCTGTTTGTGTCCTTCATGCGTTTTCCTCCCACAATCCATAAAAAGGTTAGATAGTGTATCTAAATTGCTCATTGTGTGTGTGCCCTGCAATAGATTGGCATCCGGTCCAGGGTGTCCCCTGTTTCATGACCTGTGCTCACTGTGATTCTGTCTTGGATACTTGACTGTTTAAGTTCAATGATGGTTAAATTTTAGTTGAATTGTCATCTATGACCAATAAAAAAACTGGCTTAATACACTGATTACTTTATGGGTTTTCAATTGGTTGAAAGTGATGAAAATGACCAAAAAATTTTCCCTTTGCATTTAACCCATATGTGACACAGCATGGCACAGTTATTTAAGCATGCGGGGAGTACTGCCTTGCTTAAGGACCTCAGCGATATTTTTCTGGTTGGGGATTTGAACCAGCAATCTTTCAGCTACAAGTGTGCTTCCCTATCCATTAGAGCACCACTAGGTAGCAAGTATGTATAAAAATAACTAATGTTAATTATCCAAGCTTACCATTTGAAGGACACCAAGAGCTTTTCAAAAAAGTGGGAATTTTCTTTGTATTGAGTTGACTGCACCATCATTAATTGTTTCTAAAATAAATTCCACTCCTGGGAATGTCTTTGAAAAGATATTTCAGGAAGTATGTAATAAGACTTCACAAAAGATACCTTTTAAACTAACGCTATTCTAGTAAGCTATATCTAATGCGACATCTCGGGTCTAAATAATTTTAGATATGCTTTGTAATAGATGGAATTTTAGAATGTGCGTATTTTTGAAGGTAAGCATCTCTGCCCCCTGGTGGTGATCCTTCCGAACTGGCAATGGTACCATAGAAACTGCTGAACTGCTATGAATATGTTTAACATTTCAAAACGATCTGCTTTATTGATGTCCCCAGTCTTCATTTCAAAAGAGTAGATCAGTTTACGTCAGCCTTTCATACACAGCAATATTTCATGCATTTTTTGGGGAAGAGATCTCTTTATTGCCCTCTTACTCAAGTCACCGTGTATATCAGTATTCTGTTTATTGATAAAGTATATTCATACACATTATAATAAATTATTACTTATTATTTAACAAATATGTAACCTCTGTAAAAAAAAAAAAAAAAAAACCCTAAATGAAAAAATAACTCCATAAAATCAAGCTATATATGGCTTAGGGTAAGGCTCTGCTGAGTTTGATATGCTGTTCTGCTTTCAATAAATATTTAAATAACGTTTCATTTTAGGCTTACGTTCGGTTTTATTTCGTTTATGTGTGCCAATTGTACTTCTTTATTTTACGTTATGAAATGTGGATGTATATTTACTATTGCTTGCTTGGATGTGCGTGTTTCATAATCACTGTCAAAATCGGGGCTAAAATGAAGATTATGATTCTATTTGTAAATCTAGGGACATTATATATATAACACAATTAAGCGAGATATTTGTTATGCCAACATATCTCGTATTAACGCGAAATGAGATGCGCATGGGAGGAAAATTAAATTCAGTAAGCTGCCTACAGAGACGCGGCCAGCTCAGTCGCGCCCCTATGCGCGCGCCGGAGTAGAAGAGCTGACCGTTGGCGCGTATTTGTTTTACAAATGGCTTGTACTTTGTTTTGCTCATTTGCTAAGCAAATTGATTTTTTATGAAAGTAATGTTTTTGTGACATATGGTAGCTTTTCCGCAAACCATTAGCCAACATCCAGCTGTAAGATCTGGATCTACATCTACAATAATTTTATGCTTAGTATAATCCTTTTTATTATCGTGATGCGTGGAACGGTATGTGTCGTGCATTTCCATCAACAAATAATCCAATTTCTTTCTATATCCATTTTGTCAAATATGTCGAAAGCAGCAATTCAGAGGGCCGTAAATTAGGTAACGTATTCCCAGACAACATGGCACTGGAATACGGCGTAACGTATCCTACGTTATTTAATCAGCAATGGCAATACTGTTGTGTTTTTGCTTTGCTGAAGAGCTCTCTGCTGTTTGCCGGCGGTAATGAGATGCATTATTCTTTGCTGCGGCATAATGTAAAATATATTTTATTTACATATACTTAACTGAAGAGCAACTCATCTGATATTGTAGTTGATTTCTCAACCAAATAAAAGGTACCTTTTTACCTTTTCTGTTTAGCAGCAAGAATGATTGTGTCCCTTTGATGACGTCAGGTAAATGGATATGACAAGTACGGACAGTCGGCCGAGAACAATTTGTATGGCTATGCAGATGGAGGTATATTAATAGGACGGCTTGGGTTAAAGTTTTTATTCGTGGAGACGTGGGCATCGTGGCCGGTCACTGTACTAGGAAGAGTGGGACTTGTAGGAAGATCACAAGTGTTTCGTTTGCCGTGAAAAAGACCTGACAAGTACAAATATGGATGTGCTGGCAGTCCTGAATCTGAGCGATATTGCCCAGTATTTTTCAAAAATGGCAATGTTTCCAATTTTTGATCTTGCGTATTACATCGTATCCATACTCTACCTCAAGTATGAGCCAGGTCAGTACTCCTCTATTATATATTATTATATTTTAATGAACGTTTTCAGTGAAACATATATCAACCTTGATTAATTGCGTTCAATAACAGATTTGGTTTCGTTTTGCTTTTTGCGGTAATATCGTAATAAATACAGTATTTGACTGTTACGTAACTGCACGTTACAAATAAAATCCAATGTGAGATGTACATTTATTCAAGTAATTCCACGTGTAATAAGAACAAGTATGTATTATGAATAATCTAGTACTTGACCCATTATCGTTGGCGTGATTTTTATGCACGTGTTGTACATTTCATAATCTCTACAAATGCGGGACAGTGAAAGTGTCGAAGCGCAGTTTTGCTTGGGATATAACAATAATGTCATTTTAAATCTGCTACCAAAAGAATGATTCTCTTAAGCGTGCTCTGTGTGAAATCTGATAGAGATGTAACGCATGCCAAAGCTAGCTCGAGATTGCAATAAATAGAATGTCCATAAATAGATAGGCGTGAGTTTGTGACCACAGTTATACAATTTAAAAGATGCGCACGTACTTCAGGTTTAGTCTTTCTCTTCTTGACGTTTAACCGCTGAATGTACAGGCAATTGCTGGATGTAGCGTTATGATTTCTGGCTTTGCAGATTAGTCTAGACAAGCAATTTCGAGATTAATGCACTAAAAGCTGTTTTTGCAAATCTGTTTGTACTATAGATAACTGATTAACTCGTAATAACTTACGCTTAGCTATTTTTTATGATCTATATGTAATAGTCAGCTTGAGTATTAGGGAAGTGTTCTGTAGTATAATCAGCATAACTAACGATAGTGCATATCCATCTCTGGATAGTTCATTAAAATTAATAAATGATAAATGCCAAAGGGATATTGTTACATTCAAAGAACCTTAAAGTGAATGCAAAATGGTGAGCAATTCCTCAAAATTGTAAGGTTCAATGCACCTGTTATATCAGTACATTCCTCTGTGCCAAAGCGTTGTGACCAGTACTCTCCCGATGGTTGTATTCACTGGCAGAGAGTTCAACGACGTCCGTCTCATACCTCACAATCAGTTTGGGGAGCATCATGAATGAGTATGTTTAGGGTCAAAGGTTAAAGCTGGCCAGTCGAAAGGCAATGCAGCAAAGCTTATTTATAGACTACATTTTACAGGATCAGTTTTCTGCCAAACTGCCAGCTAATCGCTCCTCGACTTTGCTACACCTGTTTCTGGGCGTCTCTTCTGCTTAAGAGGCCAGGCAAGCGATATTCAGCTCCTAATTTACCCTTTGAAAATCCCAACAATATATAGTCCTCCCTCTTGACCCTAACAAGAACAAGCTGTTGGATGATGGATGGACAGAGATAGTTCTTCTTATGTTCTTATGTTTCCTTAAATGACTGGCATTTGTTCATCCATCTTTCAGCTGCTTATCCACTACAGGAACTTGGCCACTTGCATTTTTAGTCAGGTATTAAAAATTAAAATATAACCACAAATTTCTCTGTGGTTTCTAGAAATAAATGTGGTTTCCTTTGTTCAGGAGCCAGAGGCGACATACCTGCATTCCGTGACGTGTGTATTATTTTGCTATGAGAGTCGGAGGCCACAGACACCAAGTTCTTGGAGTGTCATGGGCTGGGGGTGACTTGGGGGAGGTGTCTTGCATGTGAAAGTTCACCTGAAGCAGCAAATCTTTGACTTAAAGGGTCGGTGGAGGTGTCCCGTAGGAGTCCAGTGGCCTCCTGGCTCTGCGCCATGCTCTACTGCTTCGGCAGTTACATACTAGCAGACATCATGCTTGGAGATTCTCCTGTTGACTATTTCCACAACAACAGTCACATCCTCCTGGCTACTGCTGTCTGGTAAGGTCATACTAAGGGTTTGCTCCTCTCTCTTTGTTTGCTATTCCTGTGCCTGTATTTGTGGAGAATGGGTTAACACCTTTCTTTACATTTGTAGGTTTAATATGATTGCTGTGTTTGTATAGTGTCTCACGTGTTGTAATTACACCAGCAGCACTTGTGCCTCAAGGTCTTACATTATCTTTGAATCAGAATTTGAAATTAAAATGAGAATCAGCTTCTTGTGTCGAGATTTCTATGTGCAATTAGATTACAGCTGAAATTACTGCAGCAGTTAGACTGACTCCTTGCCGTTCTTTTCCCGCTGGAAATAAAACAGGTACCTCGTCTTCTTCTGCCCACTGAACTTGTTCTACAAATGCGTGGCCTTCCTGCCAGTCAAACTGGTTCTGGTAGCTATGAAGGAGGTAGTCCGCACACGCAAAATTGCGGCAGGGGTGCACCACGCCCACCACGCCTACCACCACGGCTGGTTTATCATGGTCATCACCGGCTACGTCAAAGGTGAGAACCCCCACCATTTTGCTGGCAGCTTTCTTAAGGCACGATCTTATCTTAGCATGTAGCAATCTAAGATAAAATATCAAAGACAACACAATGACGTGGTGACTGATTTCATATACTGACCTTTCACCTTCGACTTGTGCTCTTTGAGGGTCTGGGGTGGCTTTAATGTCCAACTTCGAGCAGCTTTTGCGTGGAGTGTGGAGACCTGAGACCAATGAGATCATGAATATGTCATTGTAAGTCTCCTTCTAGTTCTGTCGTGAAGAAATTGTTTTTCAAAAACCACAACCAAGTAATCACGTTTGATATTCGAGCAAGGACAAGAGTAGCCTTTTGTACTATTGTAATGTTCTTTGATGACTTTTAAGGGCATGTGTTACACATCAAAATTGGCTGATTCGTGTATCTCATTCCCTGACAGCCCCACAAAGGCCAGCCTCTACGGAGCTATTCTGTTCACCCTTCAGGAGTCCCACTTGCTGCCCATATCGAAGAGCACACTCATCTGCCTCTTCACTCTCTTCATGGCCACCTCAAAGGTACTTTGTGAAGATCTCACAGTAGGACCTTCAGCCCGATTGACTGCATAAATTTGAGGCTGGTTCCTAGACAGCAGTGCGAGCTCTGAACTCCGTCTGTCATCACGGCCATCACACGTGGATGGTGTATCAGGCTGTTCTCCTGTGTTCTAGGTGGTCCTCACTGCCCGCCACTCTCACGGCTCTCCCTTCACCCTGATTGAATCTTGGGTCTGTCACCTGCTCTTTGGCTCCCCCCTTGGAAGCTCTGAGGATTCCCATGACCACCATCACTCTACCGCTGTCCACGCCGCCCCCGTGTCTCCCACGAAAACCAAGGAGGAGCTTAATGAGGGAACCCGTAAGAGAAAGGCCAAGAAGGCGGAGTAGGCGACACAGTCCGGGATGGATGGAACCCCTTACTGGCATCAGCAAGGAGAACCGACAGAATCCGACTGCCTTCCTCACACCAGCCGTGGGCCCTCGATTCCTGTTGCATTTTGGAGGAGAACATGGACTCTCCCACGACATTCTGTGGGAGGGAACAGTTTGGTGTTACTGTGTAAGAAAACGGTACTTTCATAAAATAACATACAGTTTTAAAAGCACTGTAAATAGCTCCAAATTTCAGAATTTGGAAATATCAATACCAGCTAATCCATATATTTATGTATGTATGTATTTATTTTCACGAGTGGGTGTTTCTGCTCCTAAATATAGCGACGTTGCACCCCTGTACATTTCCAGCACACTCTTCAGCTCCATCCTTTAAATGATAAATTATATTATATTAATAAATGTTCCAGGTGCAGCTCTTCTTGTTAAAATGTTCATCTTAGCTTTAATTACCATTAACCCATAGATCGAGATTCTGGACGTTTAAAAAATAATGCCACATAATTACTTTATCGTGAATCAATCCCCTGAAATAAAGCTGAAGAACTCCTTTTCATTGAAGGTTTGCAAAACCCATTTGTTGTGGTTATTTAACTGGGACTGATGCACAGAAGAGGAAAATATCTTCTCTAGGAACATCGTGTGAAACATGTGACACGCAGGTTAGCCAAATTCAAGTGGAGCTGCACCAGCAGAGAGCCTGTCAGCGTCGCATGCTGGGAAAGCGGTGCAGGCAGCAGCATCTCGCCCAGCAGTCAGTCTCTGGCCATCTGCTGCCGCGGAGCTTGTTGTTGCAAGGACTCGCCCGTCGGTGGGTCGCTCATGGCGGCTGTATCGTCAACAGTGCTTCACAGGTGATCCTCGATCGAAGGCAGAAAAGAAATTTGCTGCGTTTGACGTGGAAGTGAAGATGAATTCGCAGTTTGATGTGCAAAAATTTGTTGGAGACTCTGTGGGGGGTGTCACTGTTTTCCTAACGGAGAAAAGCCTGCAGCGCCTGTGTAGATCATCAGGATGCTGCCATCAAAATCCCTGTGGTCATCAAAACTTCCTGAGGTCACACTGATGTTCTTGGCAAACACTGTCTTACCCAGAAGAGCTGCAATCCAGTTGCTGCAGATAGTCAGTTTCTGCTGCTGTGCTGAAGCTGGATGACATAGACCGGCTTTTCTCTGAATCTCCCAGAATGGGCTCATCAGGCCTCACTTGGCAACGGTGCAGAAGCAGGTGATACTGGAAAAAGTACGAGAAGAGGACCTTGGTTTGTTTTTCTGTTTTTTTTTTTTCATTTCATATCTTGAACCCATGCAAGATGACCCCAGCTCAAAAGGTTTTCCTTCTTTTATTTGCATTTACACATCATTAAATCCATAAAGGCGTCCATTGGCTTTTTCTGTTACTCTTACAGACCTCATTTCCTCATGAAAAGCCCCAGCAGGCTGCCCAGTAGATTCTCTGCGAATAATCTAATATCATATTTATGATATTTCAGTATATATCATCGCGACCCTTTACTGCATAAGCAATCATGGTAGAGAACAGCCAGATGGAAGGATGGATGTATTTCATAATTCAAACAAATTTATTACATATTTCAAAAACTTCCTAGAGCATCAGGAGTAGTAGCAGTAAGGCATGAGAACAATGTTAACAGTTTGCCAAAGCGATCCCCCGTCTGGGAGGCTCTGGGCGCCCATCCCCCTTCTGGGAGGATCTCGGCACCGATCCACCCTGATAATGCTCTGTATTATATTGCAAGGCTTCCCCCAGCAACACTGGTTTCCTTCTGCAATCCAAAGATAAACACTCAAGCTGACCGGTGTCTCTAAATTGCTCATGAAGTGTGTGTCTGCCCCTCATGATGGACTGGTGCCCTGACCAGGCTGTTCCCAAAACTGGTGCCTTGTGCTACCTGGGACAGGCTCCAGCCCCCAGCTCCCCCCCCCCCCCCCAAGACCCTGACCAGGATAAGCGGTTAGCAGATGGCTGGTAATATTAACTTACAGCTCATAAATGCAACCAGTCGTGATTTATTTTTTCTTCTTTCTGTCACTCAGTTATACATTTGCTGCTCGTCCCCAGACCATAAGACACCTTCTTTATCTACAGGGCAGGCAAACTGAACTAACTGTACATTAAATAAAGATAATATTTCCTTATGATATTTTATCAGTATATAATAATAGTGTAAGTACGGGTTACATCGCTCATGCAGTCGTAGAGCTTGGTGCGGCGCGACACGTCACGTTACACGATGCTCTGCTAGCTGGCTCAGATTGTGGTGCATGCCAACCATATCACGTGTACCATTGGATTATGGGTAAAAACAAACCAAAATGAATCTGACTAATTAAACATACAAACAAGGCAGCAGCCTCTTGCATGATCAGGAGATCACCCCAGTCTCATTTTTATTCATTTGTTAAAAAAAAAAAAAAAAGTCTCAGTCAATCTGGCACGTAAAAGTTCAGCCACAGCTTCACCTAACAATCAATCTGACGCATTCCCTCCAGTCAAAGCAGCACTGACGGCTGCAGAGGTTCTGCTGAAAGAGGCAGATTAACAACTTGTTAAATCCATGTGGAGTTTCTACTTTGTGCAGTTGCAGTGTGCAAGAAACTCAGTTAGCATTACAGTTGCAACAGGAATAAAAATCCAGATCCAAAAACTGAGTGTGGGAAAAACCTAAAATTATTCTCTGGCCGCTATATGAAGTGATTAATGTAGGTCGTATTTATTTCTTTTGAGAAACATCTACCATTCAGAAAGTTTAAGTAGCAAGACTAGAATGGAAGGCTGTGAGGGAGATGTAACTCTCTACATAAAGCTGTGTCTGCCTCCTCTATCCATCCATCCACTCATCCATCCATCCACTTACCCAGAAGAGGGTCCCCAGTAGTGGCTGTGCCAGGCAGGATGCCTGCTGGTGCATCTCTGTAGAATATAACACCTGAAATGTTCTTTTTCCCTAACAGCAGAAACTAAAGAAAAAAGATTTTTTTCCAAGAAGTAACCTGGTAATACTATTTGTTTTATTTCCTGCATCTTCAGTGCGTTACAAGGAAAATATTTCAAAGGAGGGATTTTTTTGTTGTTTGATTTTCCAGTGAAGTATCAGTAAGCGGAGAGGGGGGGTGCATGAAGCTGAATTAGGTGAAGGGAAGTCAGGATGTACCTTTCGGAATGTCGTGGGGGCAGGAGCTGGAATTTTACCAGCATCTGGAGAATCAATCACTGGCGGAGGAGGAGACCAGCACAAACAACCAGCACAAACAACCAGCACAAACTGCGCAATGGACACCGAGCGCCTTTATCCATGGCGTCCTTTGAAGTGTCCCAATATAGAGTCTTCACACGGCACACAGAGGTGCTCTGTGACAGTGACAGCGCGTAATGGAGCGACATCAGCACTATGTGGAACCGTCAAATGAAAACGCAGAGATGTGACACAGAGCTAATGAGCAGCCACTCCGCACACTGCTGCTTTAATCGGCCAGGGAACTCCGCACAAACGTCCTGCAGGTATAAAAACACACACACACACACACACACACACACACACACACACACACACACAGTGTGCAGAAATGTTTAAGGCTATTTATCTGGGTAGTAAATGCACTTTAGTTCAGAACAAAAAAACACAGCTTAGTCTTATAACATATGCAAATTAACAGTGACACAAGAAAAACTAGTAAAAATTTCTTCTGTTCACAGAAGGTTGCTGATACCTTGGTGGATGGCTGGATGGACCCTGCTTCAGGTCCCTAAACTCTCCTCAGGGGCATGGTTTATTAAACTTCACCACCAGCTCACTTTAATTTAACAAAGTCAGAGGTATTGATTAGCATTACAAGCTGTGCTAGAGGTCAAGTTAAAAAATAGATGGGTGTGTGGATGGTTGCTGTAAATACTGGAGTCATTTTAGCATTAGTTTGGAAATGGCTACGCTGACAGACTTTGACAGGCATAATAGCATAGTTTTACACCAGCATGAAGATCATCATTTACTGCCTAGTGTGAATATACCCTAAGACTTTTGCACAGTACTGTACGTATAAATAGTCAGTTTAATTATGCGAAGGACACACATTTATGGGTGCTATCACGTTTCACACTTGTACATTGATTAATTAGGTTTTAAAACAGTAGTTAAACTGTATAACAGATTTATCTTGACCTCTTTAAGGTATTTTAATTGCACCAATTTAGGCCATTTTCATGTTTCCCTGTGTCAAGCTGCAGTTTAGTTATAGCTATGATGAGGAAAGGTTTGATTTGACATATCTGAGCGTGACACGCGTGGGATCCTCAGCAGGGCAGTCGTCTCTGAGGTCAGTCCGTCTGAGAGGTATAAAAGCCGCCCACACAGACGCACTTTTCAGGAAAACTCCCTGTCTGGGAAGCCGCCTCAGCCTCTCTGCAGGACAGGAGAAAACAGCCAGCAAAAGATGCAGAGATTTTTGTTTGTTCTTTTTGCTTTAAACTGGAGCAGCTTGATTGTGTCTGGACAAGACAGAGGTAAAGGCAAATTCCTTCCTGTTATTCTAGTGAAGAATGTAAATTCAATTGGCATATGACTCCTTTACTGATGCAAACTTTGCTTTGTAGCAATAACTGATGTATGGGTAAATGTTGACAAAATTACTATTGCAGTTAAAATTAGAGGTAAATCTAGAAAGGTTTAATCTAAGATTTTTTTTTCCTGAAGTGCAATAGGAGTAATTTGCATGCATTACACATTGGCCATAATGACTCCATAATGACTACAATTTTAGTTCAGGGTATTTCAAGGCCTGAATCTGTAATTTAAGTACAGACTTGTGAACTGTAATAGAGAAATCCATGGAATGCGATGGCGAGTTAAACAGTTTGAATTTAACTACAGACTTATAAAAAAGAATTATTTGGCTTCCTTTTTAAATAAATATGTCTCGTATTTCATTTCTCTTTTATAACAGTTGTTAGCAATCAATGGATGTAGGTAATTTGACTAAATATTTCAGCACCACCCGTGGTGCAGTGTAGCACTGCACTGTAACCTGATGAGCACATGAGGGGCCCTTTGCTGTGGGAAGCTCAATAATGGAAAAACCAGCCACCTCTGCATCCAACCCAGGGGACGCTGACAGCCCAGCGCACTGCAGGGTGCTGTCGCCATGATAAACAGCCTCTGGCTTCCTCCATGACGGCCCGCTGCCTTCAGAAACAGGCTCTACAGCTCACCTTTTGTCTTACCGAATGGGCCCTCCGGCTCCACCAGGCGTGTAATTTCCAGGGGGGTTAGGGGGGTCATGACCCCCCCCAGTAATCAGATTCAGCCAATATAACCCCCCCCAAAAATCATGTTTCCCCCTTAATGGGTGGAGACCTCAACCCCCCCCAATGTTCCAGCCAAAGTTGCGCCCTCCGTCTCCACCCACCCTCTTTTAGAAATGGGCCTTCCATCTCCACCCACCCTGTTTAGAAATGGGCCCTCTGGCTCCACCCACCCTGTTTAGAAATGGGCCCTCCGTCTCCACCCACCTTGTTTAGAAATGGGCCCTCTGGCTCCACCCACCTTGTTTAGAAATGGGCCCTCTGGCTCCACCCACCTTGTTTAGAAATGGGCCCTCCATCTCCACCCACCCCCTTTTAGAAATGGGCCCTCCGGCTCCACCCACCATGCTTACGAAAAGTCCCCTGCCTCCTCGACTTGTCCCATTGCCTTCCAGCTCAAACGGTCACTTAGCAAACAGGCTTTTTAAGCTCGACCCTCCACGTTAATGAGCAGACACTTTGATTCCATTGTGTTAATGAACGACCCTCTGGCTCGACTTGTCACATTAAACTGCCCTCAAACTTGACTGGTTGCAGTAAACAACCCTCTGGCTTGACATATCGCATTAAATGACACTCTGGCTTGGCTCCTCACATTAAACTGCCCTCCTGTTTGACTTGTTGCATTAAAAAATGCGTTGGGTCGACTTGTTGCATTAAAAAACCCTCCAGCTCAACTTGTTGCGTTAACCTGCCCCCTGGCTTTGCCCCTCTACGTTAACTAACAGGCTCTCTGACTCGAGGTACCTTTCGGGTCATTTTTGAAATGCTGAAATTCCCCATTAAGATGGAATTTTCTAGATAGGCACTTATTATTTTCGATGCACCCCTCTGTTACCAATGTATTTCTAAGAGCTGAGAGCTCACTGGGTGAGGAACAAGCTGCTCCTGATGTACATAGCACAGTACCTCTTAGACATGTTTCCACTGCACTGACAGATGGCGAGATCATTAAGCATATAAAAGGGACCAATCAGGTGCTGGCTGAAATCAAGGAGCTACTGAAACAGCAGGTAAGTCGCCGATTACAGAGGTCTGCCTGTTACTATGGCAATATGTACTGTCATGTTTGTACAACAGTACTTATTGAGCTAACAAACCACCCTGCTGTGTTTTTTCAGATCAAAGAGATTATTTTCCTGAAGAACACGGTGATGGAGTGTGAATCTTGCGGTAATGTGTCATTTCTAGCACTTTCCTTAATATTGGAGTGCAGACGTGTTAAGTTTACCAGGGACAATGCTCTGGCCTCGAAAACAGTGGAAGGAAATCTTTTAAAAAGAGCTGCTCCGCTCCTTAGCACTCAGCACCTGGAACCCTACTCTGTTTAGTTATGTGCTCTCACTGCATAGACAACACTGCATGGTCACTGTATGCTCTTCCTGCATATTTAGCCTTGGGTTTCTTGATGTTATCGCGGCCGTTAGCTGGTTCTGCTTGCTGTCCCACAGGCATGCGAAACGACAGACCTCCGCAGCCATCCTGCGTGCCCAGCCCCTGCCACCCCGGCGTGCCCTGCATGGAGACGGGCGGGGGCATTAAGTGTGGGCCCTGTCCCGAGGGCATGGTGGGAAACGGGACCCACTGCGCCGATGTGGATGAGGTTCACCTTCCCAGTTAATGATAATAGAGCAGCAAGCAGCAAACCGCACAGAAAGTCCTTGTAGATACAGATACCCAATTAAGATCACTAAGTGACAAATGCTAATGATACAAGGCAGCTACAGTAGAGGGAACCACCCAGTGCTGTAAATGCCCTCCACCTGCATTCCTCAGTGCGCTCTCTTGTGTTCATCCCAGTGCATTATGAAGCCCTGTCATAAGGGGGTGCGCTGCACCAACACGGCCCCTGGGTTCCACTGTGGCCCCTGTCCTGCCGGCTACACGGGGCCCCAGGTGCAGGGGGCGGGACTTTCCTATGCCACTGCCAACAAACAGGTAAAGAACACAGGGGATGCCGAAAGGAGGGAAAACGCATGACATGAAAATATGAAATGGTGGGAGCAGCTGATTTTTGGAGCAATTAATGCAGCCTCCTCCCATGTAGACTTACATCAATAAGGTGCAGCACAAGGTGCAGCACCCTGGAGCTTACATATCCAGGGCTGAGGGTTCAAGTGCAGCCTCTGCTCTGTGTCTCTGCAGTTTGCTTGTGGATTTCCTACCACGGTCCAGTGACTTGTAGTTAAGCTCACTGGCTTCTTAACATTTCTCACAGTGACTGCCCGTATCCCGTGCAGGGTTGAGTCCAGCTTTATATCCAGCGACCCTGACAAAGACAAGCAGCTAGAAGACTAACGGATGGATCAATAGCTTCCAAATTAAGTAATCGGTTTCTTCCTTACTTTCTCCTTAAAGGTCTGCAAAGATATCAACGAATGTGAGGGAGACACAAATGGCGGCTGTGTGGCTAATTCCATCTGCACCAACACGCCGGTAAGGACTTCTTCTTGACATGTACTTCTGCATCCATGTCATCCGCCAGTAGGGGGCACTGCTGGATCCCTAGGGACGTGGCCAAGTGAAAATCCACACTCTGTGGTCTCAGGGCTCTTTTCGCTGCGGCCCCTGCAAGCTGGGCTACGTTGGGGACCAGCAGCGCGGCTGCAAACTGGAGAAGTCCTGTGGAGAGTCCAACCCCTGCCATCGCAATGCGGACTGCATCGTCCACCGCGACGGGAGCATCCAATGCGCGGTAAGGCGGAACCATAGAGACACAACTGCCTAGCGTTTTTCCGGTGTACACTGCAATATCCATCCATCCATCTTCCGTGTTTATCCAGTAAGAAGGATACGGTATTAACCTGGAGACTGTCTACCAGGGACAAGGGGGGGGGACAGGATGGTAGACACACACGCACACTCACAGATACACACGCACACTCACAGATACACAGACACACACGCACACTCACAGATACACAGACACACACACTCACAGATACAGATACACACACACTCACAGATACACACACACACACTCACATTTACACAGACACACACGCACACTCACAGATACACAGAACCACACGTACTCACAGATACACAGACACAGACACGCACACACTCACAGATACAGACACACACGCACACTCACAGATACACAGACACATACGCACACTCACACACACAGACACACACGCACTCACAGATACACACACGCGCACTCACAGATACAGACAGACACGCACACACTCACAGATACACAGACACACACACTCACAGATACACAGAAACACACACTCACAGATACACAGACACACACACTCACAGATACACAGACACATACACACACAGACACACACACGCGCGCGCACTAAGGGCGATTTAAAGACACTGATCACCCAACCACATGTTTTTGGACTACAGGCAGAAAGCGAGTAACCAGAGGAATCCTGGACAACAATCCATCTTCCAAATGCTTATCTTGGTCCGGGTTGTGAGGCCATAAAATAAATCTTTACTAGATGGAAATATCTTTGAAATCGACATGCCGATTTCCACGTATCAATTTAAGGAAGAAGTGTTAACAGATGCACAGATCTTGTACAAAGATGTATAGGAGTGTTGAGGATGTGGCCTGGAGGGGGTGAGCTGACTGTGGCATGTCTGCAGTGTGGGGTGGGATGGGCTGGCGATGGCTACGTCTGTGGCCCGGACATAGACATCGACGGCGTCCCCGACCAGCAGCTGGACTGTCCCCAGAAGAGCTGTGTGAAGGTGAGCGTCATGCGCGATGGTCAGGGCGGCACAGCACAGGCGCTGGCCCTCGAAGGATAATCCCTCTGCACTTTGTAGGATAACTGCCTGACGGTGCCTAACTCAGGTCAAGAAGATGCAGACCGTGATGGCATTGGGGACGCCTGTGATGAAGATGCTGATGGAGATGGGATCTTCAACATAGAGGTCAGTACAGTGACCCTCTCTGGTCAGTGACCGCAGAGGTACTGCAGCAAATCTCAGGTGCACAACTATCCATTGTCTATACTAATGCAACTATATCTTTCAGAAAAGATGCTATTTCATTATTGGACTTTTCATTGCCTCTGGATTCCCATAAGATCCCCATAACAGTTCTGAGCCATACATGCCACAGTCATCAGTTTATTATCATGAACTCTAAGTTAATCAGTTAAGCAGATGTTCCATTTAACTTTTTTCATTTTAACATCCTTTGCCAAAATAAAGAACAACCTTATAAACTGATATAACAAACTCTGAGCAGCAATCGACCTGCCGCTTAACTAGCATTCTGCTAACTGTTAGTGAGTGGGTGCGATTTGCTTTCTAATATTGCTTACCCATAATCTATAGGCCATCAGCCTGCATCAGCCTGCCAGACATCCCTCCTCTAAATAGACAGTGAGTGTAGCCTACGCTAAGCGTGTCAGATTCACCAAAAAATTACATGTGTCCTCGCGAGATTAAATCGTTTCAGAAGAAGAGAGTAAACACAGAAATGCAGGGTGCTGGGCTAATGCTAACAGTGTGTGGGCATGAAGGAATTCTCGGGCCAGTTCCGTCACTTGAACACAAACGGAAGGAAAATGCCATTTGGCTCAGGTAGGGGAGGCAGGCTATGCTGACTGCTGGCCCTTTTACGGTTCTACAAAACCCAAAGTCCAAAATGCAGAGCGCTGCTAGTCACTGGTCTGCTCCTGGAACAGATGGACACTACTACAACGAGAGAAGCCACAGGAAATCACGATTGAATTATGTTTATGTTGGAGTAAAACTGACTTTATGTCTGTTGAAATGTGTCAGATTTTCAAAGCCCTAAGTAGAGTTACCATCCAAAATATCCATGTATTTGTTGAACTCACCCATTTTGTACACTCTGTTTGGTGAATCAATATCTCTTATTACTAACTACGTTCTCAATTCAGCAATACAATGATCATATAAATAGATACATTGATCCTAATTATGCTATGCTGATTGTCCAATGATGACGGAGCTGGGAGTGCTTACAGGGACACCTTGAGGTATATTCCTGCAGTGCAGGATGTGCTAACAGCCAGTTCTGGCACAAGCCGTAATCAAGTAACGGTTCCTGCTCTAGAAATCCACTGTAATCACAAACAGCAAATCTTACGGAACTGACCGGATTCCTTCTCTTTGGGTAGGATAACTGTGTGTTAGTGGCTAATGTGAATCAACGGAACGTGGACGAAGATGATTTCGGTGACGCCTGTGACAACTGCCGCCTGATGACTAACAACGATCAGAAGGACACTGACGGCGACGGCAATGGCGATGCCTGTGATGATGACATCGACGGCGATGGTCAGTGTACCTCCACTGCAATGCTTACAGTCAGTCATTTCGCTCGCAGGTCAAGTGCACTAAGAATCGATCCCTGTCATCGCGTTCTCCTCTGTACACCCCCCCCTTTTTTAGGGATCCCCAACAATATTGACAACTGCAAAGTGGTGCCTAACACTGACCAGAAGGACAGAGATGGAGACAAAGTTGGAGATGCTTGCGATAGCTGTCCGTATGTCCGTAACCCAGACCAGGTCGGCCTTTATTCTCTGTTTTTTTCTGGCATACAGTGTTTCAGTGTTGATGCTGTCTATCTGAATCACTGATTGTTATGTTTCACCCCACAGACGGACATAGACAATGATTTGATTGGAGATCCATGTGACACTAACAAGGACAGGTGCTACTTCTGCCTGGGATCATTCAAGTTCTAGATCTGGAAAGTTCATCAGGTTTAGGGATTGTGGTTATTGTTTTCCAAATAAGTATTTTATCCAAGGATGTCCACCTTCTCTTCGCCGTTTAGCGATGGAGACGGCCACCAGGACTCACGGGACAACTGTCCAGCTGTCATAAACAGCTCACAGCTAGACACAGACAGAGACGGTCTTGGGGACGAGTGTGATGACGACGATGACAATGATGGCATCCCAGACCTACTGCCCCCAGGACCAGACAACTGCCGGCTTGTCCCTAACCCCCTTCAGGAGGACTCTGATGGTAAACCTCTGCATTTATCTGTGTCTTTGGGGGCTCAGTAAGCATGTCCCAATAAAAATGTGGAGGGATCTTCGCATGCACGCCTCAGATATTTTGCCTGGTGTTCATCCTTCTAGGTGACGGTATTGGCAACCTTTGTGAGAACGACTTTGACAACGACACATTCGTTGACACCATCGATGTCTGCCCGGAGAACGCAGAGGTCACCCTGACCGACTTCCGTGCCTTCCAGACCGTGGTCTTAGACCCTGAAGGGGATGCACAGATAGACCCTAACTGGGTGGTGTTAAACCAGGTCAGTCTTCATTGCATGCTTGGGAAGGGAATGGCATTCATTTAAGAACTAGACCTTGTATTCTGCAGTGCATGGTTACCTTCAATATACTGAAGACATGTTTAAGTCAAAATGAAAAGATGGGACTTTGGCTAAATGGGAAGAATATGAAGGTTATGACCATAGGAGCAACAACATGAACTCAATATTAGTCTAAACACTAGAACTCGTGGCCATAAGTGGAAATTAGCGGGAGAACATTTTACAAATTTGAGGAAGCACTTCTTTACACAGCGTGTAGTTAGAGTATGGAATAGTCTTCCTGCTAGTGTAGTGGAAGC
>JAODLC010000036.1:626587-643477 GCA_026781145.1 Hippopotamyrus pictus | reverse complement strand
TATTCAGAAACCTATGTGAACAAGGGGAGAACAAGTAAACACACACACACAGACACACACACATACAGGGCTGGGGGCAGGACTTAGGGTTCTACTTATTAATGGAGAAAATTCAGACCTGCTAGTGTGTGTTTAACAGAAAAAAAACCCGGATGTTCTTGTGGGTTTGTCAGTCTCATTTTTATTACATTTAATTTACAAATAGTAATGCGTTTACAAAGACAGAAGCCTTCACACACGAAATGTACTTCAAAAGGTACCACTGCAATGCCTCTGTTACTCGCACAAACCTATAGCCAGTGACTGGTTTCTCTTTTCATACCTGTCAATATAAAAAGCTTATAATTCAAAGCAGAATAATTCTGTCTTAAAGGGGCAGCTCTGCAGACCTACCTGGATGAGCGAGCCGTGTTGCTAACATCAGAGTTTTGCATATTTTATAAGGATGGACCGTTCAGTGAATGGGAGAAGCTCCGGGAAGCGCTACGCGACACCGAAGCACAAGTCAGACGAGGAATCGTACGATATAGCTGCCACTGGATGAGAGACCCCAGGGAGAGTCGCATCTCCTTTAATGTTAGTATCAGAGGATTTAACACTGGTCGCCATTGCCTTGTGTCAGTGAATTTCAATTAAAGAACATTTTTTTTTGCAACATTGATACTTTATTTCCACTTCTGTTAAGCTTTGAGTTACGATCGATCCGTTTTACCGTTTGTGCGTCCTTCCGGCACTGAATTAAACAGACTTTGGACGCAATGGTAGAGCGAGGACTTAGAGGATTGAAGCAAAGCTCAAAAGCGTTTGATGTTCATGTCTGTTGTTGCCTCAATTCCCCCATTAAAATCCTTTCTAGGAGGTTGGGTAGCATATAGGACATGCACTCTATAGTTACATAACACAGCGAATGCTTAAATAAAAAAAAAAAAAAACAAAAAAAAAACATAGCCAAAGTCCTATCATGAAACTGCTTTATATCTTATGTGGTATTTTCAGCCAGAGAAGGTGGTCAGATCAGGCTCCTCGGCCTCAGGTTATACGCATACACAGCTGGCACTGTTAGTGTTTCTTCATATTTACAGAAATCAAAAGCAACACAAATGAAATGTTTATATATTGTTTATATATGCAGCCGCAAGCGAAGACAGGAAGCCGTGGGCACAGGCCCCTGGCCTTCATCTTCAAACAGCTTCATGAATGCAGACGGTGAACAGTAAACTTTGTTTCTAAGTGACGTCATCCTGTGAAGCATGCATGGGCTGGGCTTTAAGCTTTGGCTATCCGGCTGGATACGTTCGGTATGAAGAGCAGCCAGCCGTGCCCTTCGGGGCTGTTCGAGGGGCTTTGGGAGGGACAGCAAACCGCCATATCCTCATTGCCGTCCTGACAGCACACCTTTAACGGGTCACTTTTCGCACCTATAATACCATAACACCAAAAGGAAAATAACCTTGCAAAACGAATCATTCCCAAGAGCTTTCCATGAAGTGGAAATAATTACAATCCGGAAGAGAATGGTACAACGCAGTAAACAAAGACAAGAAAATCATAAAGTGACACCTGAAAGTCAAGCATGACATCATGCAGACTGTCTTAAAGCATGACCTTCCTACTATTACTGGGGGGGGGAGCCGTCTTTAAGACTCTTACAACGGCTCGATATTTCCTGCGGCCATTTCAGTAGACCTGGTTGCAATGAAGCCCCCCCCCCCTGAAATCCATGACACTAAAAGCCGCGATTTTCAGTTTCATCCATATTTCTGCAAAATACTCCAAAAACAAATGGCTGTATGTTACGCTTAGAGGCTGTTATCATTAGAAGCTAACTAGCACGAATTTATATTAAAACATAATGACCCAAACACATTCTGCAATCAAGAGATACGTCGGTATTCAGTTCCACTACTGATGAATATAACCATATATAATTTTTATCCAAAATAGCTACTATCTTTCCTGGGGGATTAACCATGTTGGCTTATCATTCTTTATGTACATCATAATATGCAAAAATATTACATTTAGGGAGAAATTGAACAATAGAACAGGTTAAAGGACACATCCCCCCCCCCACACATAACAGCTTCGCCAGATAACACTGCATTAGTCTTTAAGCACAATGTCACAGCACGAGTGCAGACAAGCAGGCTGAACTCCAAGCAACAGGCCTTCCTGTGGACCAGAGCTGGGACCGTGGACGGCTGGATAATAAAAAAAAATATAAAATAAAATAAAGAATATTCCTTTACTAGCCTCAAACTTGACCTTTCCCTTGTCTGAGCACCAGGCAGGTGTAGTAGGACGTAAGGCAACAACACTTCTACAACGAAAACAATATCATTATGTTAAGGACAACAAGAGTCATCCACGTCGCAGCCCCTGACTCGGTAATAAACAAAACCGAATTGCTTAGCAGGTGCTTTTATGATTTGCATAGCTTCCAGTTGAAATGTTTATACAACCCAAGGGTAAAGCATTTAAACAGGGGCACACATGGGTAACCTGTCAGGTAAGTCTCTTTATTAACCTTAGAAAAAGCTGCTCATTCCCACCTTTAAGGAAACTTGAGCACTAATTCACCCGCTAACCAATCACCTCCTATGTCTTAATTTCTTCAAATGGCCAAAATTTTACTGGAAAAAAACAGCAGTTTATGAACAGAACTGAAATGTTCTTCACAGAAATAAACAATGATTAAAGCTAAGACTCGCTAAGTTACATGTAGGGTTTGCGGAGCCCGAAAAAGGATGTTTTGTTTACTGGGCCGATGACCAATGACAGCCAGTTCTGACATACAAACAGCTTCCAAGTGCCATTTCATTTTTAGACAAAAAAGCATTTTCCTAAAAGTGAAAATATTGCAATTAAGCGATTTTGGTTTTAGAGGATGCATCTCTATTGACATTCAAATGTTTTAATTAATCTTTGCACAGAAAAATGAGAAACTCCTCACTCTTCATAAATACTCTGTCTGGTATAAAGCTTTTTAAACAGCACAGAGAAACACTGAACAAAGAAACAGAACACAAATACAGAAAAATGTTAGAATATTTGAAATATTGGGTATTCGAATCTGGGAGGGCTGCACATATTTTTCAACCAAAGTTCACCTTCGTTCATGGATTTTTGTTTAGGAAATCCCATCAGTAGTCTCTCTATATTAACATAAGAACTATTCAGTTTAATCTTCTGACTTATTTGAACACAAACCTGGATAAATCCATGCAAGATCGACTGCAGACATCGGAATGTTAATTGCAACACACAAACATATGTGCAAATAAATATTATATCAAGAGAGTCATTCCTATTTTTGTAGCTGAATTACATGTTTGCCAAGTTCATAAAGACAGCAATAGTCAACAATGTTGAAACCAACACAAAGAAAACAAGTTACAAATTAGTCCAATTAACACCGCAATGCCACAGTAGGTCTCTTATTAAACCATGCTTAAAACAAGGACAAAAAACAAAAGTTCATGCAGATTAAACATCTGTATGAAGATGAAACAATATTTAACAGAAACTCCCCCAACACGACCCTAGCAGACCCAGTACCACAGCCCCACCCCTCCTAACTGAACGACTGAGACTGTAAAGAAAACGTAACAGAAAGTATTAGACAAATTTCCCCTTGCATATAAACATGTTGCCATTTTCAAAAGTGGTTTAAAGACAGATTAAAAGGTCTAAAAACATTCCTTACATACCTGTCAGTTTTCTAGGTGTGGATATTAAACCCCTTTCAAGCAGCGATTATAATTTTGCCACTGGACTCGGTAACATGCAGAAGTCTTAAAAACTGGTAATAGGAGGAGGTAAGAGACAGGGACTGATTGACATGCATGTTAACACTGCAGTGCGGCTCAAACACAACCCGCGGTAAGTTACTTTATGCAGAAATTACGGAGAAAAGCTGCATTCAACAGTCCACCATCGTCCATACATTCCTCCAGCACGTTAATATAGATCAGGATCTTATACTGGCATTTAAAACAAAAACTCACAAGCTAAGTTTACTTGAAAATATGGCATCCCAAGATGGGAAAAATATAAAGAATCATTACAGTACTGGACTGCAAAAGGGTAAAGGTTTCCAGTATAATATTATACGGTCGCAAATCTTACATTACTGTGAAAGGTTAAAAGAAAGAACGCATACTGGAATTCAGAGGGGTGTCATATAGGGCACAGGAGGGAAAAGGGGACACAGAAATGCCTTCACAGACTCAGAAACACCGCTGTGTTTAAGGTCGCTGAGCTGATGAACAAAATAAAGATTAAAAAGCAGGACAACTACACACAGATTTGCGTAATGGGAAATATTGAAAGAAACTCTCCCTACACCGCCATTTTAACTGTATTTCATTTCCAAAGCCAGGACACCCTCACAACGATAAATGTCAAGGTTATGCTGCAAACACGTTACTAATAATAATAATAATAATAATAATAATAATAATAATTAATAATAAACAACACCCGTCTGGATTTTAGGAAATATTTTACATCACAGTTTGCCAAGGCTGAAAGGAGCTCCGTCTCGATCATCAGGATTGAATGGAAAAGCCACAGCGCGTACCTCTGGCGACAGGTGATCGCCGCTTCCTATGCATGCGGAGCTGCGATGTAAACTCACCTACACATACCTTTAAACACGGATGCCGAGCCCACGTCCAGCACGAACGAGCTGCACTAGTAAGGAGCCCTTTCATGTGTGCACTGAGATACGACAGCTCCCAAAAGCCTAACCAGGACTGCAAAGTCACCAGCGGGTTCACACTGGGAGCCGATGAAGGAGACATCACCTCTGTTGCAGAGAATATACAAGTCCGTCACGAAGTGCACGTATCGTCTTTCTATCCAATAAAGGCTAATATGGGCGAGAGGCGGAGGAGAAACCCTGTGTATGAGGGTCCTCGGGTCGGGAAACGGCGGCGCAGGATTAAGATGGCACAAGTGACAAGATTTTTACTCCACGAATTATAGGGATGTGGCCGCTCGTGAGAATTAAGTAAAGGAGCCACAAGCAAATAAAGAAAAACCTCCGCAGGGTTAGGGACAGAGGATAAATGGTTCCTAATTGAAGTCCTTCGTCGTTAAGTTAAATTGTATTGGTTCGTTACTGATACAACCTGGGAGATACAAATGAGTGTCGGAACAGTAAATATATTTCCATCTGAACGCTGTGCCAGGAGCACGATTTACACTATAGGGTCTTAAGGGGGGGAACTGCTGATTTTTTATTTGAGAATTTCATCCAACAAACCAACTTTAATAAAGGCAATTTTCCAAATTTCCTATATTTATCATGCACGTTTAAAAAGTTATATACAGAATATACAAGCTTCAAGCTTCCATTTTGCCAGTCAAAAAATGCAGTTAATATATCTGTAAGGCGCCTATACTCACTCATGACTTTTAATGTCCAGTAACCTAAATGTCACAGTAATGGAAGATACTGCAGTTGCGCGCCAATAAAATTATACGTTTGCCAAATGCTTCTAATACCACGTTGTTCTGCGTGTTACATCATAGTGAACTGTTTAATTTGTCTTGCATAGGAATCTCGGATGCCTGCGCAGTACGGTGAATTTAGTCGATTTGCACAGCCTATAGGAGCTCAGGAGGAGGGGGGAACGCCGTACACAGGCAGAGCGCACTCGACACTGCTGGGACCGACCGCCGGGTGGAAACCATGCATGTAGTGAGGGAGAGACAGCATAAATAATAATAAATACATAAATAAATAAATACATACATACATAAACACATACATAAGCAACAGAAACGCATGATCTAACACCAACATCCAGCACTTTAAGGAGTAGTAATCCGCCCGCCCTTGTGCGCGCTGAGGATCCTGAATGTTATGGACGCCACAATATTCAAGAAGTTACAATTAATCAAGCTTTTACACTACATTGCCACAAATACATCAGTCAATATACATATTTAAAAAAATCTATAAAAAGCCAAAAACAAACAGAGACATTAGGAAAAATACATTTTCACATTAAGTACCAGACACTTGAAAACAGCATCTCATTCATGTAAGGCAAAATCAGGTGATCTCACAGTGATGAGTTCATCGCCGCCAGCCGTTCCTGTCTTCTCGCATTATCGGCCTGCGGCCCTTCAGTCAAAGGACAGCAGATACACAAACACAGAAGAAATCCAGGAAGCTGTGGAGGCCCACCAGCTTCCGGGTGGCAAATTCACTGCAGAGCAGGCCTGCAGCAGGGGACGTGCCTTATCGAATGCTAAAGAAGGCGGGATCATTTTTGCGCACAAATTCACTGCAGAGCAGGCCTGCAGCGGGGGACGCCTCATGGAATGTTAAAGGAGGCGGGATCGTGTCTGCGCACAAATTCACTGCAGAGCAGGCCTGCAGGGGGGACGCCTCATCAAATGTTAAAGGAGGCGGGATCGTGTCTGCGCACAAATTCACTGCAGAGCAGGCCTGCAGGGGGGACGCGCCTTATTGAATATCAAACGAGGCGGGATCGTTTCTGCGCACAAATTAAACAGCAGGACCAACACCATGTAAACAAAGAACCAACATAGACAAATTTCTCATCACTATGAAGTATGTACAATTAAAAATGCTCAAAACTACTAACAGAGGGCGCCATACCACGTGACTATATCCTTAAACTATGTCAGTGACATGATTAAGTACGTCAGCTTTCACAGCAAAGTATGAATACTTAATTAATCAGGCGACGTGAGATGTGAGCTGATGAACTGTACCTTTCAGGGTACCAAGAAATACCCCCACTGCAACAAAAACTTTCATTTGGTATTGGGAGGATTAATACTCCTTAACCTCAAAAAAATAAAAATAAAAAAAATAAATAGAAAAATGACAACAGGGACGTAAAAGCCAGTATTAAAACTTTGGCAGGGAACCAAAACAGGCAATGAATGCTGGTCAATTTACAGAAGGGGGGGGGGACAATGGCATTTTTAATATGCAACATGATAACTGCCCGCATTCAAGAAAATCAGACTGTCAAAACTGACCACACTCAAGACAGGAAAAAAAAATTACACACAAAACACAGGGAGCAAAGCCATGAGGTGAACAGTCAAGCAGAACGGTGGTGTAAAAAAAAAAAAAAAAGAGTGACGTAATGGAAAATATACAAAATGGAAATGAAATTAAACCAGCCTACTTTTGTTGCTTTTCTTAGCTTAAAATGTTGATTCTAAAATCAGTGAACTCAACGCCTCTATGGTACAAAACTTGACAACTGATTAAAGTCTGTCAAATGCAGAAAAACGTATGCAGGCATATAAATAACACAGATGAATTCACAAGCTCAGAAAGACAAGCTTCGTTTTACTGGACATTACGGGACTCTTTTCCCTTCTGGTTTGTATATATATTTTTTCCCTCAGCCCATCAAAAGGGTCATAACAGGAAATGGTGGGAACCACTGAGAGGTTAGGGCTGGTGTGCAAGCAGGCAGTCACACGGCCCATCCCTCCCCTCCCCAAACTCTCTGGGTACTTAACACTGCGGCCTGCAGTCCTGCGTTTACAGCCTATCCATCCGGAAAGTGTCTTCCGTGGCGGGGTCGGCGAGGACCATGTCTGGGTCGTTGAGCATGTGCAGTCCGTCGAGTGTGAGAGGATCGATCTTCAGCTCATCCAACGGGAACTGAGAGTCGGCATCAAAGCTGACATCACCGACACCGGCCAGGGAGCTGGTGAGCTCCTTGGACAGGCTGGGTGGTGACTCTCCAGTGACTGAAACACACCAGTTGGTCAGCTGTAGGTATGGTATCGCCATCGTCGCCACGATAGCCTTACAATCCCGACATGAGCTGAGCTAGGAATCTGACAGCATACACAGGTATCCGACTTGGAAGGCCATGTTATAAGCAGGAGAAATACGGTACCATACCTGTGAGAATAATGTTGGGAATGTTGCCATGGCTACTGTAACTGAGCTGCTGGGAGTCCTGCAGGTTGCCGTGGCTACCTGTCAATCCCATCATGGCTGCTTGGGTGTAGTTCAGGGTGGAGCACTGGCTATACAGGCTGTTGGAGCTGATGGGACTCTCAATCATGTTGAACTGCTCAAGCTGGGCCGCGATGGAGAACGCAGACGGAATAATGTAAGCGACAGAGTGACGGCGACGTGAGGCAGATCAGAGACAACATTGTGTACCTCCCTGTGGTACAGTTAACAAGAACGGGCCAACTACATGAATTAAATCAGTCTTATATGGCACATTTCACATAACGGGGGCTTGTACTTGACCGGAAGTCGATGGAAAAGGGAGAGAACTGAAAGTACGGTACTCCAAAAGAACAGTACCAGGGGCAGTGGAAAGGCACCCCAAGAAATTTTTCAGCATAATTTTTTTAATCCAGCAATAGCTGCTAATTATTCTGTCACAACGGTGAAGCATTTATGATTGCAATAGATGAATAAAACAGGTCTTAAAAACTATATGAAAAATAATTTGCACCGTATACTAAGAACAAGACCGATAAATTAAAATGACCAAATATTGGGCGTAAATAAATGCCCATATATTATTGAAAAGCTGGCATCCGGCTAAATGCTTCGCCTTTGATCTGAAGCCTTGGTGATTATTGTGCCATATAATGTTGATAGGATATCGCCCAGCCCTAGGAGACGCGCGTGTGTGTGCGTGATTCTGTTCAAACTCCTGTTCAGAGGCCCCGACTCGCCAGCTGACGTACCTGGTGGGAGAGGGCAGTGGTCTGCCTGGACGTCAGCTGCTGGTCGTAGAAGGAGTCGCCGAAGATGCTGCCCACAGCAGAAGTGTGCTAAAAGAGAAGGCCGGAGGGCTTCAGCGCCGCGGCTCAGGCTGCAAGGACACGCTGGCTGGCCCACAGACCCCCTTAAACCGGTTTCTTAAGCCAGTCCACGGAGACCCCAGACAGGCCACGTTTTTGCTCCCTCCCAGCTCGCGGACTGTCTGGGGGCCCAGGGGACCGGTTCGAGAAACCCTGCCTTGGACAAACAAGGAGGCAACGGGAACAGGAAACAACAGAGTGCCACACGTCCACGGAGAGAGATTCAGACCGACTCAATATTTCCCCAGAGATCACGGCACTCATTAAGAAAAGGAAACACCCAAATGACAGCCTTTCAGGCAGAAATTTGATCAGAGAGCTAGCAAAAATTCACAGGCTATGCAGTAATTTCTCCAGGGAAACATTCATTCTACAACAGAACAGCAGAGCAGCAGAATGCAACACAAATGAACACAAGGGGGGAGCATTTAACAAGCCGGCCAGGAGGGCCCCCGCCGGCGTCAAATGCGGGCGCCCCAGGGACGCCCTCGGACAGAAACGTTGACCCCGCGCGCTCAGCTCCATTGCTGCATGCAAGGGGAACCAGGCACTAGGACCTGGGAGCCACCTCGCTTATTTCCACGAGCACTGAAGGACGTACAAGCCGGAGAGACCGGGAAGGATGGAGAGTCTGGCGCCTGCCTGGATGTCTTCTCGTTGCACTATACAGGTACTTTTATATTTTTTAAACCAGCATGGAAAAATTCACTAAACTAAAAAACGTATCATTTTAATCCAGGCTGTCTATCAGACATTCAAACCAAAAATTAGAACACGAAAAAATAAAAGGATATTCAAGTGCTTATACAAACCTTAACATGTCACAAAACAATGTACAAAAGTATAACCCAGTACGTCTGTTGCAAGTAATTCAAAATTTTACAAGAATTAAAAAAAATATTCGTTGTAAATCTCAAGCTAGCATAATTGACCCTTTAACCTGCAAACTGACGTAAAACCAACAAATAATGGATATTTAACGACATTTGTAAGGCTTAGGAGAGGGATTCTCCCAAAAGGCCGATGCTGAGTGTGTTCATTAAATGACAGGTTGGAACTGCATATATGACCAAAAATGTAAACTGAAATTTAAAGCGCTCTGCATTGAACACAAACACACTACCTCTGAAAGCGTGGAAAGGCAGCCTAAGATGAAGCAGAATATCCCCCCTCCCTGCTTCATAAACTCACATTATTCTCTTCCTGTCAGCTACTTCAGTTCCAGTAAGTTTGCCCCCCCACCCCCAAATTCCTTGACCTCGTCTGTCCTGTCATGGGTTTAAAGAATCTTCTGAAGTGTAATCTGGCGCACGGTTTGTTTTGACCATTGTTAACTCCTTGGGAAATGTGATCTATTCTGCCTTTAAACAAACTCTTCTCTTTCCAAACAAGCAGCTGACCTACAGACATACAGCAGCACCCAGACAATGACCAGATACACAAATGTGCCTAATTTTGGATTTCCGCTTAATCTAAAAAAAGCTGCATTTCCTCTGAAGTAAGCAGATATCACCAAAAACCGTTCTGCATCTGAGTTTCTCCACAGCAGCAGGTCTCCAGAGCGTTAACGTCCCAGCAGAGAGGTTCCCATCGCTGGACCCCCTTTATTGGCTCTCTAACATCAAGCACTGAATCTAGTTCAGGAGGAAAAAAGGGGGCAGAACAGCACGTGAAGTGACTGGAGGTCCTTAAATATGTCCACCCTTAAGTCTAACAATCAAACCACTACAAACAAAGACAGAGCAGACATTAAGAAACAGGAGCAGGACATCCGTGGAGTGAGCGGCCAGTAAGCGGCAGCGGCCGGCAAGCGGGGGAGACAGCCGTGGAGATGTGGATGCAGACAGAAGCAGACTGGGGGGGGGGTGCCGGACCGAGGAGATGACATCAAATAAAGCGAGAGGTGTCACGCCCTTACTTGAGGCGAGCCGCCAGGCGAGAAGCCTTGATTGGAGACAGGAGAGGTTGGAGACTGGTTGGCGGGGGAGCCGGACTGACTGCGGTACTGCTGGAGGGAAGAAGTCTATAAAGGATGCCGTTAAAGACGGACGGAGACCCTAGGGGACCTCCGCAGGCGGGGGGGTGGGGGTGGGGATAAAGAAATATATACAACAGCACGAGGTTCAGGGAAAAAATGACTCCGATATACCAAGAGTTTAGCACAAGAAAACAGCGATCCAGTCTAAACTAAAAAACAGCAGCTGGTGTGATTTTGGTGACCCCCAATGATGGGGGTACAGTCTGTCCCCGGGGGGGGGTTTGGGGGGACTCAATTCAGTCAATGATCATTGATAAAAAGATAACGAAGCATCAAACTGCATAACTTTTACCCATTATCTCCCACCAGCAAAAAAAAAAAATATAATTCACGTTTGGCTACAATGGCTAAAGCTAATGCTTAAAATTATTTACAAAAGAAAAAATTAAAAAGCAAAAATGAATGACTTATTGCAAAAAGAGCCAATCGGGAGTTGTGTATCTCCACCAGAGCGCCAATCAGGAGCTGCGTATCTCCAGCAGAGATTCCTTGCACAACTGGTGTGGCTTCTACTGTCTATAAGAAGGAGCAAAGTCTAAAGCGCAATGCTAGAAAGAACTGTACTCTAAGATGCTCCCTACTCAACGAGAAAGCAACTAAAAGGGTCTAAGTGGTTTGGTTTCTCACATCTAACTTGGTTTCTCAAATCTAACTAAGCTTCTTTGATGCTCTAGATCAGGGGTGAGCAACCCTGACCCTGGAGTGCTGATGTCCAGCAAGTTTTCCACCCTACCTGCTCTCTGATGACCCACAGCTGATTTCAGGCAGACAGCAACTCATCAGGTAGGACACCGGCATCTTAGGGTCAGGGTTGCCTACCCTGCTCTAGATGAAAGTGCAGCTAGCCTTTGTAAACTGCGACTGATAGACAATGCCGAAGACCGCCATTAAGGCATGACCCAGTACTAGCAAGCAACAAAGATCGCCAACTGAAGTCTGAGACTCTGCCTCACATGTAAAGGTGCCTTTGCTCATGTTTCTGAAGCGGGCAGCCAACAGAGGCATCATTAGCAAGCTGATCGCTGACGAAGGGCGATTAGCACGGACTCTGGCACCCCGCTTTCACTCTTTAGGCACCAGCAGTGAACAGAAACTGGACAAAACTGCAACAGACAGTCATCAGATTAGTGTTAGCAGTGCAGCTTCCTTCTCACTCTCCCTTCTGACTTGCGTTACAACCGCCGCGTATGCAAGAGACCCAACATCACACGTCAAAATACGAGCGCCATGAATGCAAGAAAAAAACAATGCAGTTTTATATTTATGAATGTAAGCCCCTTTCTGTAATGCTAACATACTATTTCAGACTTTTGCCAAAGGCATTTGCATATTTAATGACAAAGGTTCATATACGGACAGAAGGGACTCGGAAACGTGAAAGTAAAACATTAAGGGGTAACAGGGACATCCAGCTGTCTGTTCACACACTCGTAAGTGAGCTAACAGAAAAAAGGGCCCAAATGCCTGAAAGGCAGAAGCAGGGGCGTCCGAGTCTGACGCAGTGAACAAAGCCGACTGCGAGAGCTGCGTTCTGAGGAAACCCCGGTCCTCTGGGGGCATTCATCTCCTTCAGCGCATGAGAAGGTCCCACAGGATCACAGACCATGGCCGCAGTGGCCGCCAAGCGTCAACGGAAGCTTTTTAATGAGACGACATTACAGCCAGAAAGGAACGCAACATCAGAAATTTACAAGTGATAGTAATACTTCTTTCATCCATCCATCCATCCTCAAAACCCTCTTCCTGGTGGCTACAGAGGCCAGGCCTGTTCATTCTTTTTGAGGACAAACCCCAGCATGTCCTGGGTTTGCCCCAGGAGCTCCACCCAGTGGCTATGCCTGGAACAGCTCCCATCACACATACAAACTCTGATATACTAAAAGACCATATTATAAGACTAACACACACACACACACACACACACACGGTTTAAAAGTTATAAACTGCACGTATTGTGACATCACAAGCAGGAAGTGGGATGTACCGCTGAAGAAGACCACGTGAGACAGCTCGAAATGTTAAGAGAAACTCATTACTGTATAACAAGCAGATGCTGAGATTTTTGCCAAAAATAGTGGTTTTATCTAGCTCACACTGGTTAAAATACATCCTGGATCTATGAGGGAAAAACACCTTTAAACAGACATTCCATAATAGCTCCATCCCCCCTCTAACTGGCATCACAGGACAACACACCCCACACCTGGAAGCTCAGCTTCCAGAACCCAACCTCCTTCCCTTCCCTGGTCAGCAGCCGGCAGCCTCCGCCATAGCGACCCCATGCATTCTGGGAGAATAGTGAATGCAAACCGTGACTGTGGAAGAGAGGCCTGAGAGAGACCTAGCTCAGCACCATAGGCTTTGCAAGAAGGACCAGCAGACGCTGGAACTGCACAGCTACCCATACAGCAGGATGGACTGCAATGGATGCCTGTAGGTTTGGGCGATGTGCTAGTGTAATGGTGTAGCCAGGTATTTAAAATGCCTGAAGGTGTTTTCAAAAAGTACAGATACTCTTCTTTATCGAGAACCAATATTGAGGTGCTGTACTGAGGCGATGTATCTAGTGCAGTGTACTGGAGCCTCACTTAAGGAAAAAAAATGTAAAGGAATAACATGCAGGCGTAGGTCAATGCCACAAAAACAAAATGCAACGTGAATGCGCTGTAAACCATTTGAGCACACGCATGAAATGCAGTGCGCATGCGGCCCCTGACTGGCCGGGACAGTGGTGTCATTTAGCAGTGGTGTTGATAAATACACAGGATATATATAAGTGAACGATCTTTTTAACTCTTGGAGTTGCCTCCACATTTCTCTAGTGCTCAGCTTCCCTCTGATTCCGGACTTTACAGCAGCCTACAAGAGCTACACTTTTTTTATTCCATCATATACCATATACCAAGGTGGAATGTATGGCTGGTATGATAATATGAAAATACAGACACTGCCCAAGCCTAGATGACTGAGGCATTCACATATCTAAGGCTCTGTCACTTTTCTTGTCAATTTTTTTGCAAAGAATCGTAGGACATTGGCAAAAGGTATCGTAGGAAGACTTCCTACAGTGACTGTAATTTAGGATACAGCTTCAATATGGTAGGTCCACCATGCAAGGTGTTCCTCAGAAGTGTATCTAATCAGGTAATTTTATTAAACCCATACCCGTACTGTAGAGAGGTATTAACGCATTAACGTCACTCCCCCACAGGAACATCCCCCCCTTCCATGGACTGAGCGCCAAAATATGCTGCAACATGGCAGCTTTCAGCCAGCTGTGAAACAAACGATTATCTGCTTAAAGGCAGCTGCACTTGACAGGGATCCATACAACTTCCCGAAGGACCAGTGGAGTACAGACATTGATATATGGCCAGCAATCCGGCTTCCTGGCAACATATTTTTAGAAGTGAACTGTCTTTGCGGCGTTATCAGAAAACCTGGGTGTATCTTGCTTAGATAGTGTTAGTATCGATCCACAGCCCCACTTTGTTTTATAAGACGAAAACTTAGTTACACAGGATATAAATGAATGATGCTAAATATTTAACTGATGAGTAGTCAATACAGTATATAACATTTACCCAAAAATCCGACGTAACTGACACAAAATGACAATGACTAATTACTCATTAGAGGACTGTTTGGCTGAGGAGTCCTCACACACCTGGGTTTGAACAGCTGACCTAAGATTATCCCAAAGACCTGCAGGCACACCGGCCCTTTGCGGATAAGATTGGCCACCGCTGCTCTACATCAATGCATCTTCTGTGTATAAGTCACAGTTCTGGATTATCGATACTGCTGTTCCAAAGGTCACGATCTGCAACAAAGCAATGAGCCTCGTTCACCAACATCATCCTGCTTCTCTTTCTAAATTTATTCTTGATAAGGATCCCAAGAAGAGTCCACGTCAGATTCATGATGTTCTTAAATTGCAGAATTGCTCGCACATGAGTTCTTATAATGATGAATCTCAGCGTCCTGGTAAACTGAAAGCCTGGTGTTCCTCATTAGCGTAGGAACAAAGCCAGCCAATCGCCGTAAGAAGGTGTGAGACTGCAAGAACGCGACTGCAAGAACGCGACTGCAAGAACGTGTGGACACATAGAAATTAAGGTTTAGAAAATAGTCAAGAATGCCCAAAGTAAAATCTGAAGACGGTGGAGAACTGGACTCTAAACGCAAGAGAAACTAAGGGAGAGCAATCACAGCAGAACAACAAACCGGCAAGCTTACACATCCACATCAGTCACATGCAGCAACCAGAAAGAGCTCAACAGAGACCTTGCTGAATAAACGCATGTCAGCAGCAGTGACCTTAAATATTACAGCGCGATCCAGTGCATCTGCAAAGTGCACTCAATGCACATTTATCATCGACAGCATAGATCATAGACAACCTTACAGGGAGGGCAAATTCCAAAAAAAAATGTAAAACAAGTTCTTACTATTAGAACAGTGTTTCTTAACCCAGTCCTCGGGGAACCCCAGACAGTGCATGTTTTTTGCTCCCTCCCAGCTCTCAGCCAATCAGGAACACCGAATACTTGGTACAGGTGCGCTGGGAGCTGAGAGGAAGCTAAAACATGGACTGTCTGGGGTTCCCTGAGGACTGGGTCAAGAAACACTGTATTAGAATGTTTTCCACTGTGCATTTTTTGATAGACTGATTCCGTGTAACAGAAGCAGCTGCACATGCATACCAGAAAACACACAACGGTACAAAAAAAAAAAAAAAAAAAAAAAAAAGAGGATCACTTTAAAAAGTAGTACAAAAAAAACTAGATGGGCGACGGGGCTCCCTGATCCCTCTGGGCTGCTAGGCGAGGAAACGCAAAAAGCTATTATTTTGTAAAAACTTGTCAGCACTCAAATGTGCGTAAGTGTGCAATTTCCTGCGCAGCATTCTTACCGAAGAACAAATCCCGCATAAGAAAACACTGACGAATATCAGAATCTTTACGTGAACTGCGTAAGGGGGTTTTAGGAAGAAAGCTCTTCCCAAGAACAGCTGGTGAATGAGGCCTGATGTGTGAGCCTCAGCTGTATGCCAGGAGCCCTCCCCCCCCCGCCCCCCCGAACATCTGAGCTGCAGTCTGAGTTGCGCCCCCCTCCCCAAAGCCATGCTATCAGGAGTCAGACAGATATTTTGGCCTTGCTGTGAAGGTGTAACCAATGAAACAAGTTCACTGAGCTTTCGATACGTGTTGTCAATACACCTCACAGAAGAGCCCAGCTCAGGAGAAGTCGGCAGAAACCAGAGTTACAGGAGATATAAGGGGCATCTGCGTCTCGGGGCTCAAACTTACAGAGTTAATGTCGATGGCGACGGTAGTGGGCGTCTGGCTGCCGGGGGGGGCCTGGGGCAGACTGGAGGCTGTGCTCACAGACAGCGGTGGCAGCTGCACCAGCCGCATGTTCTGCTGCGGCGGCTGCGGCTGCTGGGGGGCCCGCTGCTGCAGGTCGCTGACCACCTGCGCCAACGCCTGCGACGACAGCTGACTGAAGAAGGGGTACTGAGACAGCTGCTGATCCAGGGTCAGCGCATCCATCGTCACGGCCTGGGAGGGTGGGAGTATGGCGCATGGTTAACGGGGGGGGGGGCACAGACCAATGGGGGAGGGCCCAAGTTAGAGCAAGAAATTGCTCCAGGAGTCTCGGAAGGACACAATAAGATGAGACATCCTGCACGGGTCATTTTACACCAGGAAGCATCATCCAACATGCAGAACATCTTCAGGCTGTAAGTCTAGTGCTGTAAAATCAATATGTTGTAGTTTGTGTTGACAGGATGCCACAGGAAAGGACCACTAAGGCAGAAGATGCCTGGCAAAGAGGTTCTCATTGAGGCTGGAGTGGTAGGAGACGGACTGGCAGTTAATGGATGCTGTGATTCCAATGTATAAGTATTATAATTATGAGGTAAAAAAAGGAAAAGGAATCAGAATATTTCTGTTATCCTGGAGGACATTATAAAATATGATATTCATACATTCATTTAGATAAAAATC